>JBBUKS010036924.1:0-10784 GCA_038050645.1 Hedychium gardnerianum | reverse complement strand
AATATTAATGCTTGACTAGGAATGATTAAGAGTAGTATTCTCTATATCATCTCACTATCGATTCAAACAATCGATATTATATAGATTAGAACTAGCTACCCAAGGACATTATTATACTTAGTTATTTGGCATTAATACAAAGTAAGTATAATAATTAAAAACCATGCATTTATTAATAATAGAATATGATACAAAAAGTCCTTAGTCAATCATCACATAATTGACTTTAGGGCTTTTACTAACAAACACATGTTAGACTTTTCCTTTGCAAACACTTTTTTGATTTCATCGATGCTAATATTTGCTAGACTTGCCACACCTATTAGATTCTCTATCGCTGACACTTGTTAGACTTTCTCCATTGCTAAGTGTTAAGTCAACCTCAACCCACTTGGAATTCATCCACTGTCAATTATCCTGTCGATGTTGACTGACTTGACACACTATATACACTTAACACATTGTCCTAACTTAAAGACTTGAGTCAAACATACCTTTGACCAAACTACCACTAAAGAATGATAAAAAAAGAAAGAATACTTAAAAAATTACATCTGAGTATTAAAATTCAACCTTGATTCCTTATGATAATAAGTGTATTTTAACAACATAGGATACCAATATAACTATACCACTTGTTCAAAATACTTGATGCTAGATATAATGAATTTTTGCAAAGTGGGTACCTCTCCTTATTTCTATCTCCTCCTTACCGAAATATTTCATTTTCTTAAAGACGTACCCCTCCCTCTTAAGAAAACATTTCTCCCATTTCTGAATAATTCTTTCTCTTTCAAGGAATTTCAGTACCAATTCAATCATGTAGCCTAAATCAATGATTTTGGTGCCCATATCTAGATATCAACATTTGCTCTTGAATTTCCTTGATACCCAATATTGAAACATTACACAATTCAACCTGAAATTGATACCCAATTTCCTTGATCCTAACTTTCCATTTCCTCTAACTTCTCTAACTCTCCTCATGAGAGTTCACCCTAAACCTACATTTGCTTCCTTCCAAATTTAAGTGCCAAATATTTATGAGAAAGGGTTACCAAGATAACAAATGACGAAACAAAGGTCAAATTCAAAATCGAATTTGTTTGATACCAACTATTTGATAAGAATCAAAAGACTCAAGTTGGAATCATTCTACTTAATCTTTTCATCAAACTTGATGCCAAATGATAAAAAACAATTATAAATAATGCCAAATTGAACCCTTTAAATTTTGATACCAGATACAATTGATCCCATTAAGATGGATTGCCTATCTCCCTTGTTCCATGCTTCTACCTAAGAGATTTCCTACCCCTCAAGAACATTTTCCCCTTCTCAAAGGAAGTTTCTCCCATAAAGGAAATATCTCTCCCTTACTAAGGTTCCCCATGAACACATACCTAAATGCTTAGGAGCTTTGAAGGTTGAATAAACTTGTGTGGTGTGGTGATTGAATATTGGAAACTGGACCGAAACATTTTTGAAATAGTTTCAGATAGAATCTAATCGATTAAAACATTCTAACTCGATTGAGTTTTGTGCTCTCCAACAGTCCGTATTTGATAATTCATGAATAGTTTTATATTTTATGAAAAAAATATGAAATTTAGTATAGATATTAATCATGTCAATATCCTTCAAGGAAAACTAGATTTATAGGAAAATATTTTTTATTTTTTAAAAGTGATACAAAGTTGAAAAGCCTTAAAACCCTTTGAATCAATTTGAGTTATCATCAAATAAATTCCAAAGTAATGTTTCAAAACTATTTTTAGATACGTTCCACTATAATTTTTCAAAACCATTTTTAAATAGATATTTTAAAAACAATTTCCAAAAATGATCGATGAACTATATGTACATGACTTATACATAAACTTTTCCTATGATTGGTCATTTCATTAATTTTTTGTCTTGATGATACTTGGTCCAGTCTAGATGCATAACAAAAAACATTTTAACCAAAACATCATCCTATTATCTCATTTGTATTTGTGCCCTAAAGCATAAAACAAATTAATCTATTTGTAGAGATAAGGTTGGTGGTTTTCTTTTAACTAAAGTGATCTTGCAAGTCTAGACTAAGACATAGCCAATTGATTCCACTTGTTAGGACATTAATTGTTGTCATCATCATTAATGCTAAATGCATGATACACTTGCAAATTAGTGTGGCATAATCAGAAGCATACAAGTCATGAATAGGATAAACTTAAATAATGTGTCAATTGATAATATATGAATTCAACTAAGTTGACATACTCAAATTAAATCATGCTTGATCCTATCATGAGCTAACAAGCTTCTATCCTTGGATTCTTCCACTTTTTGATTCTTATAGAAATCAAATTATACCATAATTTACGATCATTTTTGCATTCAACAATTTTATACAAAACATTGCTATGCAAAATTTCAACCAAAATATTGTTTAACTTGTTGTTTTCCTCGAATTTTCAAATTTGCTTCTCAGTCCACTTCTCCCTTTTAAGAATTATCGCCAAAAGCTTCGGGCTTGATAAGTTGATATCATGGCTAAGTGCAATTTCCATCTCCATGAGTGAAAGCTTCAATCTTGGTTGGCGATGAGTCCTTGCAGAGTAACCTACTTTGATGCTTCTTGTTGGAGGCTAGGGGGACGGCGGGGGGTGGGGGTGGGGGGGTAGCTAGTCGCTTGAATCACTTGCTTGCTCGTGTCTACAAAGTTAGTAGGAAACGAAATATATCAAAACATAAATACAAGACAAGCAATGCTAATAGTTCTACGTGGTTTGAAACTCCTAATTCATACTCCACGACCTATGATTCACTAGTGAGTCACTTCAGGAATCTCTCTATCTCTTCTCCCTTCTAGAGGTGGAGAAACCTCATATAACCTTGCTTTATAATGAAGAACAAGACAATACAATGAGTAATACATTAGTGATGCAATAAGGAAATACTATAAGATTAGAGCCCTTCTTTTGGTTTGCTTTTCACTTGATTTTGCTTTTTGATGTGTGTAAAAAATTTCTATTATTTCTTTTTTTTTATAGCCTTCTTGTAATGAACAACTAATTGTTGTCTTCCACCCGATCATTGAGTGCCAGTCTCCTTCAACCTTTTGTTTACCAACAGATAGCTGAGTCGTTTCTTTTGTGTCATTAGTTGACTGCCATTGTTGATCTTGCCCTAGTCATCTGATTGTCTAGATGACTCAAGCATCAATTGATTGAATCCAACCATTAGTCAATTAGATCATCCAGTTCGACCAACTTTAAAGCTAAGTTCTCCAAAGTGAAGTCTACCCAAATCCAAAATACAGGCCCTTCATAGACTCTTGTCTCACTTAGATTTTCTTGCCAGTAAACCACACCTCTGGAACTTCCTCGGCTTGTTAAGGGCTTTACCTCTCTATGACTTCCCCTACTAATAGGCACGAGACTTCATCATCTTCCTAATATCAACTAACCTTGACTTATTAGGACTACCACTTATCAACATCCGGTGGATTCCACTTGCTAGACATCTAGTTATAACTGACATGTCGGGACTTCCTTAACTACCAAACATTTGGTCAACTTTGACTTGACGCTTGTTAGACTTTTCCTCTACTAACACGTGTTCGGTTTTTCTTCTATCCAATACTTATCGGACTTTTCCTCAATCAACAACTATTGGACTTAATCGTTGCCAACGCTGCCTGTTAGACTTCATCCGTTGCCAACATCTGTTGTCTCTATTGCCAACAATTTCTCCATTGCCAACACCTATTAGACTTTTTTCATTGTCAAGTGTGCGATCAACTTTGATCTACTTGGACTTCATCCATTGTCAATTATCTAGTTAACTTGGCACACATATAAACTTAACAAATTATCCTAACTTAAACACTTTGTCAAACATATCTTTGTGGAAGCATATAGCCAGACATCAAAACACCTCGGTGTAACAAGACCAAGTTTGAGTGTGCAAGCATGATTGCATTAACAAGAAGATGATGCAACAAAATTCCAAAGTTTTGTATCTTTAAGGAAGGTTACAACAAGTAGTCATAGGTCCCAATTATTTGGGTTATAATCTTAGATATGAACTCATTGGTGAACTCAATGTAATACTATACATCTATTAATATTCACATTAATTATGTCAAAAAATTTCTTTTGTCTCCCACTCCCTTTCATTACCTCCAACTATAGTGAAATTGAAGTACTTCGATCGAAAGAAGGTTACAAATTATAATTACTACATGGTTGGAGTCATTGGACTCAAGAAATTCTAATTAGCATATACTTATGGTCTTGTATATGTTACTATGTTACATTGTACGTGCCCTAATGATGTTTTCATATGCAGGAGATAAGCTATCTCAACATAGAGGCCCTTGTGCAAACCATGGTATTCTTATGGCAATATCAATGAGTGGACCTGGAAGAGGAGGTGGCTTGTTGGATAAGCCAACCATAGAGAAGACTACACCTAGTCGTGAATCTGAATTTGATATAAAGTATGCACTTTGAGGATTTACCTTTGATTTACAATGCCTTATTTATGTAGGTTCGTTCTATTGTGTGCACACTTTTCTCACATTCAACATCATACTCCTCTAGCTTGATCATTTGTTAATTGTACATTCATTAAGAACCTAAAGACACCATGGTTTAACTATGTTTGAGATTTTCCTCACTCATTTCAAACCATGATTTTTTTCAATGTGCAATGGATCGCTGCTATTTTAATGCCAACTGATCAAAACTATAATACATGTTGGTATATTACTATTAACAATCCTACAATTTATACAAAATTATTTCTCTTTAAACACTTGTTCTGTTGTTCTTTACATTTTTCCTTGTAATGTGTGTGCATCTTTGAATAATGTTCTTTTTTCTCTCCTAATCATCTTGTCAATCTTAACTGTTGGCCAAATTAACATTTACAAATTTGCCTTTCTACTTCAAATTTGTCAAATAAATATCAACCAAAGTATTGTTTATGCCACTAGACAGATTGTATGCTCCATTTTTTAGAGGAAATATTGTTTGAAAATTAGCTCATTAAAATCACAATGGTTTTGGAGGTTTAAACCATTCGAGGTGGATGAAGTCAAGAATTGATCTCTTCTGCACTATTTAGTTCAAGTATTAGTTACCAGTCACATAGAACTTGATCCATTTAAGTTATTTGAAAGTTGAGACCCTCATACAATAGCCCTTGTGACTTCTGATTCCACTATGCATACCACAACCAGATCCCTCACTTGGCAAATCATTGTTGGTAATGCTTGATGGAGGGAGGATTTATCCCACTCAATTTATTCCTTGTATTTCTTTTATTTGGATACTAAAGATGCATGGAAACTAATTGAACTAAGGAATTGGGTCATTGTTCAGCCTAATAAGCAATATATGAGATGCTCCCCTTAACAGTTCCACACCTATTATTTCATGTTTTTATAGTTGCACTAAGTTCTCCTTTGCTGGGTTTGAAATTCTGCTGCCAATTTCAGTCTCAGCTTGTGCTCGCCAATATAGACAGGGAAGAGATGTTGATGGATACAATTAATAATTATGTTAAATTTGAGGAAATAAATTTGTATTACTTGTACTCATCAGAGACCATAACATATATACAAGATTCTAGACTTAAGACTAACCCTAAGGTATTTATGTGTGGCTAAGCCCACTACATATGATTTATAATACCCAATTAACACTTCTAACACTCTCCTTTAAGCTGAAGCAGATACTTTCTATATTTGGCTTGTTACATGAACCTTAAAATTTAGACTAAGATATGATTATAGTGAAATAAAGATATGATACTCACGTACGGGCAAATAAAATCTAAGAAGTTAATATAGCGCATAGCCAATGATTCCTTCAAACTCACATCAACCTTGTTACATACAACAACAACCAAAACCAAGTCTTATCCCACTATGTGGGGTCGGCTATATGAATCTTTTTACGCTATTGGGCTCTATTCCTACTATATCATCATTTATACTTAAAAATAAATTTTATCTTGTTTTATTGTTGCTAACCAAGACTTTTTTTGGTCTTTCTCGTTTGATGTGCGTATTTGTCATAGTTTCACATTGTCTGGAGCATTTATTGGTCGTCTAAGTACATGCCCGTACCATCTCAAACGTGTGAAGTTTTCCCTCAATAGATGCTACTCCGACTTTCTCTCTAATACTCTCATTTCTTATTCTGTCCATCCTCGTATGTTCACACATCCACTTTAACATTCACATCTTTACAACTCTCATCTTTTGCTCATGTGCTCGAGTCATAGCTCAACATTCAGCTCTATATAACATAACAGGTCTAGCTGTCATTCCTTTAAGTTTTAGAGGTACTTTACGATCACATAAAACACCCAACGCTCTCCTCCATTTCAGTATTCTATTTAAGACATCTCTCTTAATCTCTCCATCGTTTTACAAAAATGATCCTAAATATTTAAAGCTTTCCACACAACTTGTTATCTTCTATCTTAACAATTGTCTCATTACGTCTAATATTGTTAAACTTAAATTTTATATATTCTGTCTTTACTCTACTAAGTTTAAAATATTTCACTAGATTTATGCCAAGATTCTAGTTTAGCATTTATTCTTTTACGTGTCTCATCTACCAAAATAATATCATCTGCAAACAACATACATGCTGTGTCTTGAAATATATGCTGTGTTTTGAATGTGTTTAGTGAGTTAGTCCATGATTAGTGTAAAAAGATAGGACTTAAAGTTGATCCTTGATGTAATCCTATCTTTATTGGAAGTGCTTTAGTTAATCCGCATAAAGTCTTCACTTTGGTTGTTACATCCTCGTATATATCCTTAATTAGTTCAATATATGTTACGCTAACACCTCTCTTTTCTAGAATTCTCCATATAATTTCACTTGAGACTCTATGCTTTTTCTAAGTCAATGAATATCATGTGTAGATCTTGGTTTTCCTCCTGATACTTTTCAATTAATTGCCTAAGAAGATGTATAGCTTTTATTATTGACCTTCCAAACATAAATCCAAATTGATTTTCGGTCACCATAGTCTCCTTCCTTAATTTTTTTTTCTATTACTCTTTCCCAAAGTTTCATGGTATGACTCATTAATTTAATACTTTTATAGTTTGCATAATTTTGTATGTCTCTTTTTCTTATATAAAAGAACTAGAGTATTTACCCTCCATTGATGAGATAATTTTTTCATTTTCAATATCATGTTAAATAATTTTGTAAGTAATTCAATACCTTATTTCCCTAGGCACTTTCATACCTCTATCGAAATATTATTGGGTCAAACGATTTTTTCATTATGTATCCCATTTAAAGCATGTTCTACTTATGAAGTTTCAATTCTACAATAAAAATTTAAATTTCTATACTCATTTGACCTACTTAAATTACCTAAGTTAAGTTAGTCACCTAAACCTTTATTAAAAAGTTGACGACCGCTCTTTTGTTTCTCCATCGTTTACTAGTACCCTATTGCATTCATCTTTAATACGTTTTATTTGGGTAAGATCTCATGTCTTCCTTTCTCTCACTTTAGCTTTTTTATAAATGACTTTTTCCCCTTTAATTTTCAATATAATCGTTCAAAAGTTTAATTCTTTGCTTCATTCACTACTTTTTTAGCAGCTAATATATATTTTTTTAAGTTTTTCTCGTTCTTACAAATATACTATTCGTTTTTTCCTCTCCTGTACTTTCTCATTTCACCATCAAGATTTCTTACTTGGTGGTGTATGCCCCTTTGACTCACCGAGTATACTCTTAGCTATTATTTTCAACTTTGATACCATCTTATCCCATGTCGTATTAGGGTCACCATATATTTTCCTTAGTGCTTGTACTCCTACCTTCTCCTTAAATATGTTTTGCTTCCCATCCTTTAACTTCCATCATTTTATTCTAGGAGTCGTATATATTTTATTTCTATTGATACTATGCTTGAGGCGTATATCCAAAACTGCTAACCTATGTTGGGTAGTTAAGCTCGGATGACTTTACAATCTTTACAAATCTTTCTATCGCTTTTCCTAACCATAATAAAGTCAATTTGCGATTTATTATTCTCATTTTTAAACGTGACCAAATGTGCTTCTCTTTTCTTAAAATATGTATTAGTTAATATAAGGTCATATACTATCGCAAAATCTAATATAGTTTTCCCTTCTTCATTTCTCGTTCCAAACTCATAACCGTATTCTCTCATATTTCTCATTTTGCACTCCGACATGCCCATTTAGATCGCCTCCTATAAAAATCATTTCATTTGGCGGAATGTTTTGTAATACTTCATCTAGATCATCCCAAAACTTTGATTTGGTAGCTTTATCTAATCCCTACTTGAGGTGCATATATGCTAATTACGTTCATAGTTTCTTTCACCACTATTATCTTGAGAGCTATAATTCTATTCCCTTTTTTAACTACTACATCCTTCAACGAACTATCTACAATAATACCCACTTCATTTCTTATTTTACTCTTTCCTGTATACTATAACTTAAAACCGAGTTCTCTATCATCTTTTTTACTTTCTCGCTTATCCATTTTGTTTCTTGTACATACAAAATACTAATTCTTCTCCTAATCATTACATCTACTACCTCTATTACTTTACTAATGAGGGTTCCTATATTTCATGTTCTAAATCTAGACTATTAGTTTTTTTTATAATATTTATTCTTATCCAACCTATGGTGTGAAAACTCTTGTCTATTTAATACTACACTCAAGTTCTCATAGAGATATAACAGTCCTTGCCAATACGTTACGGTCGGACCGAAATCTTGCATATTTAGTACTACACCCGAGTTTTTATGGAGATGCAACAGTGTTTGCCGAGACATTACAGTTGAATCCTACAACGCATTCCTTACAGGGAACATCCTAATATTAGCACAATAGTTTAATGGATCAATTCATTGAAATTTATTATAGTTTAACGCTGGTTGGCAACCTAACGTAATCCTCCTTTATTCGGGCTTGGGACCTGTTATTACTAGTTCGTCATGGGTGGAGTTACATGAACCTTAAAATTTAGACATTGCATATGAACCTTAAAATTTAGACTAAGATATGATTATAATTGAAATAAAAATATGATACTCACACATAGGCGAAACAAAACCTAAGAAGTTAATGTAGTGCATGCCTAATGATCCCTTTACACTTAAAACCTTGTTACATGAACCTTATGATACATGAACTTTATAATTTAAACGAAGATATGATTATAATGAAACAAAAATAAAAGTAGAAAATGTCTATTGGTTTATAAAGGACTAGGGAAAGACTCATTTCTCATTGCTCTTTATAATATTCTAACTACAAAAATTAAATAAACTATAAGTGTAAATCATTTTGAAAAGAAAGAAATATATAATTAATAAATGATAATCTAAAAATTAAATCTTAATTGTTGCAAGCATATTTAACTAAGACTAAGGCAATTAAATTAATTAACAAATATAAATAGAAGAACAAACATATATTAGCAATCTAATTAATTATTAAGTAAAATAATTAATTATAATAAAAGTTGATATTATTAATAATTTAATTAACTATCAAAATGTATCTACATGACACTATATAGTACTAAAATCTTATCATTCGTATCAATTTTGACACACTTTAAAATTTTAAAGCTTGACGCATACACAAGTGAAATAAAACTTAAGCAGCAATGTAACTCAGCCAATGATCCCTTCAAACTCACATCAACACAGCCATCAATGTCTTGTTTCAAGTAACCACATTGATGAAGAGAGAAGAAAAAAGAGAGGAGGAATGAAATGAGAATGAAGAGAAATCAGAGGAGTCAATTTCTCAAGTGAACTTCTCTCTAAAAACAACATACTGAAAGAAGGAACAAAGGGAGGAAAAATAATTCAGTGCTATGTAACCTGAGGACGTTGAGGAAAAGACTATTAGGAGCATCACAAGGAAGGTGGTAGAGGATGCCATTTGATAAGCAGATGAAGTGGGGTGTGAACTTAATGGAGGTAGATGGTAATGATTTCATGGATCCAGCAATGGTGGGGATGTCGGCAGTAAAGAAGGAAGCAATGGTGATATAAGCATGCTTCCAGTAGTACTCAAGGAAGAGTTCGAGTTAAGAAGCTGTGAAGCAGAAAAATCATGTAGGTGCTGCTCTGGACCATGGACAAGGATACCTAGGAGAAGACACCATGGACCATGTGATGCAAGATCTCAAAGATGTCAATATGAAATACCTGCACAAAGAAGTTGTGAGATATGAGGTGCTCGACATGACTAAATAGCTGAAAGCATGGGTTCCTCCACATACTTTCTGGATTGCTTTCGGTGGTTCTATGTGAATGCAAGAAGTGTATGGAGGATCAGAGGAGTTAAATGGAGTTATGTGCAATTGACTCCCTTGCTCCTGAGTGCAGCTTCAACACTCCTTAGCATCGGTGCCATTGGAGGTGGTCTTGTGGAGCTCTCTTGTTGACTACAACGGCCAAGAGGAGGAAGCAAGTGTTGGATGATGGTGTCTAGTGGCTACCATCAGTATTTACAATATGACTCTCACTTATATGCCCTGACAAGTGATAGTGAAGAATGGACCAACCCATTCGCGGAAGGTGGTGGGTATGATTCCGACCCTTCCTATTTTTCAACTAATGATTTATTTGAAGATGAGGAACAGGAACAGCTGCTGGTCCAAATGGAGTTAGAAGACGGGTTTGAAATGGATTATCCCATTCAAAATCCCATATTGGCCTCATCATCCTCGGCGATTTCTAATTATAATCC
>JBBUKS010036894.1:0-10786 GCA_038050645.1 Hedychium gardnerianum | reverse complement strand
CGCTTCTCATTGGAGGGAAAATTCCCTGCAATGCGCCGTAGCTGAGATTCGAACCTTAGACCCCTTGATTAACCATTAGAGAACTTAACCATTGCACCATTGCCCCGGGGGCAATGGCATCTTCAAGGTCACTATAATCATTGACGATGACTGACAAATCTATTGAATAGTACATATCATTCGCTATAAATTCATATGTCGAGATGTCCCTTTCACTTTCTGCTAGCCTTCTTATGCCATAATATTCTGGTTGAATCTATGTTTCTTCAAACATTTCTTCCAAACTTGGGCCTACGACATCCTCAATACCAATGATTTCTTCTTTAAATTTGTATCCAAAATTCGTACTCTCTCCAATACTCATCATGAAACCAGCAGAAGTAGAAGATGACATCTTACTACAATTGATTATTTGGTTGGATGTACCATCACTGACAATGTTTTATTTTTGTAATTCAATCAATTCCATCATACACGACAACTCTTCATCAGATAATAAATCCCTGCATTGATGCACCGCAACTAACAATCACATCTATTAAATATGTGAACATTTCTATAACACACTAGCCAAGTTAAGTCAATAGATCATCACATATTCCTAAATTTGTAGTTACACTTTCAAAATTAAACATTTCACAAACAAGCAACTTTAAACTTTTAACCACACTATTAATTGATTGATTAAGAGTATTGTCAATCAACCTTTTAAGAAAAAAAAACAGCAGACAACCAAGTGCAGATGCATATCATTATAAACACAAGCTAATCGACATTTTACGAAAACCACGATGCCAAGGTTCCATATAATGCTAATCTATACATCAAATTAATTCATTTACAGATTAGTAGAAGAAAACTTATATGCTGTTCACAAGATTGATGAGAGCGTAAAACTTTGTCCACATTGCAATTTCAACTTACCCCCGCAGCCCAACAACTAGCTTGAACCCTGCTCTAATACAATAATAGAGAATTGGTAAAGCCACTGCCTGGATGGAGCTAGGTTTCCTCAGTTTCAACTTCATGTTCAGGAGGGAGCCATGTGGCCGGTAGGAGCTGCCTCATGAAGACTCTCGAAGGCATAACCTGCACTGTTCGTCAGAGAAGAACCTGCACTGGACCTACGTTTGTTAGGTTTTCACCCATCTCTTTTTCTGTGTATAATAAGCTGAAAATTTCCACGGATATGAAACTCCACTGGAGAGATGATTTTTACCTATGCTTCGTTCCCTGTTTTCTCTGACAAGAAGCTGAATCGTTCGTAGGAAAATATTCAGCACCCACCCGACGTTTGTCAGCTTCTCTCCGTTCGCATTTTTCGCGCAAAATTTGATCACCGTTCGCCGGAAAATAAGTTGAACCGTTCGGCGGAAAATATATTCACTGACCGTCGCCTTTGGTTCGGACGAAGGTCGCTTTCTCCGAGAAGACGAGAGCGCGATTCAGAGTGATCTTGTTTTTTGCTTCGAACGATTGTCATTGCTAAAAGTAACCAAGCAAAGTTAAGTTGTTAGGACATTTCCAAAAATACATACTCAAATTGGGTAAAAACCATATTCACCTATGCATTTTGGTAAATCGCGATTTTAACTATTTACAAAATTTGGAATATTCACCTGTGTTTTATTTATTTATAACTGAATCCGGAGTAGAGAAGGACTGCCCTGAGAAGGTATAATAATCCTGCTATTTAAGCAATTAACGTAAATATAATTATTACGTCATAGTTTTATCCACTAAATTAATTAACGTGAAGAAAGATAAAAAAAAATCTAGTGGATCGAGAATGCTTATTGTTAGGATGGACTTCTAGTATATTTTTTCAATATATCTGGTGGCCAGTGGATAAGGGTGTAAATGAGTCAAGTCGTCGTGAACTATTTAGATTTCGGTTTGAAAAACTATTCGTTCGAGTTCGTTCGATTAAATTAACGAACTGAGCTTGAGTCTGATTTCAAGTTCAAAAATATTATCAAGCCGAGCTCGAGCTTAACTGTATTTGGTTCGCGAGCTCGCGAACATGTTCGTTTAGAAGCTCACTAACGTGTTCGTTAAGAAGCTTGCGAATATATTCGTTAAAAGACTAATTTAAATAGCACCTTCCAAACTCAAAAAAGAAGTTATAAAGACATAATTAAACCAATACTAAGATTGGTCTCCTCCTATTCTCTTAATCCAATGGTTGAGATTGTTTCAAAATCCAACTGATTAAATATGAAAAATAAAAGTCGTTCTCTCTTCTATGCACAGTTTACTATCGTCAAACCCTAGCCTATCTCATTCGTCGCCTCGTCGACCCTAGGAAGATAGACGGTCTCTCAAGAAATTTTCGTTGCCTTGTTGTCATCTTGTCGCCTCTATCATCTCTTTGCTTCGTCGTCTCCTCAAACCCTTGTCACCTCTTTGTCACCATCACTTCCAAAGAAACTCTCGAGAGAGACCCACAGTCTGGCAACAATCCCCACTAGTCCGGTACCAACAATCCCTGATCTCTATTCTCAAAGCTAGATTTTTTATTTCTTTGCTTATATTTCCCTTTCTTTTTCTACTTTTGTGGTTTGCACGGCTTTTTTGCATTGTTGCTTGGTAGAGTTTGAGTGTTTAACCAATTGATATTTTTTTGGTTCGGATCCATTTTTTTGTTGGCATTTTTATATTTGATTCTGAACTGAAATTGTGAATTTTGTATGGATAATAATTTTATTATTATTTTATTGTGGGTTGTAGTTTTTATTTGCATATTATATATTATTTTTATAGATAATTTTCATGATATGCAATTGATTTTCATTGTAGATAATTTTCACGAGCTCGAACTCTAGCTCGATTGTGCCTAATGAGTTAGAACTCAAGCTTATTTAACAAATCGAGCTCGAACTAAGCTCGTTTAATTTATAAATGAGTTATTTTCGAACCGAGTTTGAGTTATTCGTAAATTTTTTAATTTAATTACGAATCAAGCTCGAACTTAAAAATTAAAGTTCAAATCAAACTCGAGTATCATATTATTCAGTTCGGCTCGACTCGATTTAGTTCGACTCGATTACATTTTTATAAAATTCACGTAAAATTAAATATATTACTCTAAGAATTAATTGAATTATAGGTTTGAATATTCTACGTCAATTAAAAAATTAAAAATTAAGAGGATCACCGAGTAGGAAGAAAGACGATCACCGAGTCAACTACTCGTCGATCGTATCCAAGCAAACTGAGTCTCGGCGAAAATTGGGACATCGATGGCAACGAACGAAACCATCGCTCCTCACAAATTCGTGCGAGAAGTTCTCGGACCAGATTCATCGACATCTCCACCATCGTCGTCTCGCCTTCCACTTTTGATGGAGAAGTCGCCTTCTCCCCCACTCTTCTTCTTCTTCTTCTTCAAGAGATCGGAAACTGCTCCTCCCTGCATCTTAACCTTCTTTCTCCTCCTTTTCTTCTCCTTCTTCCTCCTCCTCCTCCACTGGCTCACTCCCTTCCAGCCTCTTCTTTTCCTCCGCGTCGCCGGCGGGAGTGCTTATGGCGAACGACCGCCCTCCGGCGCAGCCTGCGACTACAACTCCGGCCGGTGGGTCTGGGACGGGACCCGCCCGGCCGAGTCCTATTCCGAGGACTGCCCCTTCCTCGACCCCGGCTTCCGGTGCCGGCATAATGGCCGCCCCGATTCCGGCTATCTTTACTGGCGGTGGCAGCCCCGTGGCTGCGATCTCCCCAAGTTCTAATTTTTACCCCCACGATTGATTAGACTGTCGCCGCTTGATCGATCGGAACCGAAAAGATTGAATTTTGATTTCTTGTGTGTAGATTTAACGCGTCGGAGTTGCTGGAGAGGAGCAGGAACGGGAAGATAATCTTCGTCGGCGATTCGATCGGGAGAAACCAATGGGAGTCGCTCGTGTGCCTGCTGGCCAAAGCGGTGCGCAACCAATCGAGCATCTACGAGAAGTACGGCAGCCCCATAACGAAGCACAAGGGCTTCCTCTCCATCGTCTTCCGCGACCACAACCTCACTGTGGAGTACTACCGCGCCCCGTTCCTAGCCGCCGTCAGCCGACCGCCTCCCGCCGCCCCGAGCCAAGTCCGGAGCGCCATCCACATCGATGCGCTCAACTGGCAGTCCAAGCGCTGGGTGGACGCCGACGTGCTGGTCCTCAACGCCGGCCATTGGTGGAACCAAAAGAAGACCACCGGATCGTAGGTGCACCTGCACAATTGCTCCGGCATCTGAAACTACAAGTTCGAGACTAATCGATATGCTTCAGGGGAATGTATTTTCAGGTCGGCGGAGGCATAAACATGACCATGGATGCCAAGGAAGGATTTCGCCGGACGATCGATACCCTGAAGCTGTGGACTCTAAACAAACTGCAAAAGGGCTCTGTTTTCTTCAGGAGTCATTCTCCGATTCACTTCAGGCGAGTCATCATTCTTCCAAATTCGTCCACGCATAAACGCGATCGATCGGGAAGATGAATGATTCAATAACACGAAAGTATATGCAGCAACGGGACGTGGGATGAGGGAGGGACATGCTCGGCCTACACGGAGCCGGAAAGGAGTTCCTCTGCGCCTGGACCGGAGCCATGGAACAACTGGATCATCGGCGAGGCGGTGGAGGGGATGAAGAGTGGCGGGAAGAAGGCGCGGGTTCTGAACATCACGCACCTCACGGAGCTCAGGAGGGACGGTCACCCGTCGAAGCACCGGGAACCGGGGACGCCGGCGAACTCTCCTGAGGACTGCAGCCACTGGTGCCTGCCGGGAGTTCCGGACACGTGGAATCATCTGCTCTATGCTCATCTTCTTTCCATGGATTACGATACCAGGAAAAACGTTTGACAAAGAATATATTAAATATTATTGTTATATTTTAGTCATTAATATTCATTAAATAAATGAATATGAACAAATTTATTTATTAAATTGTATACAATTTAATTATAAATTTATTTTAAATTATATATATATATATAGAGTTTTGTGAAGATGTACACCTTATTATGTATAATCATGGGCATCTGTTGAAATGACCACCTGTATATCATTGATCAAAATATATATGATATGATTAGTGATCAGGATTGTGCCATCTCAACAGGTGCACATGATTGTATAGGATAAAGTGTGTAGACTATCAAATACCTGTATATATATATAAGGCTACACACTTTATTCTGCACAATACATCTATTGAGGTGGTATAATCCTGATCACTAATTATATCACACATATTTTGATCAATGATTTACAGATAATAATTTCAGTAGGTGTTCATAATTATATAGAATAAGATGTGCAGATTAACAGAATTATATATATATAATTTAATGATTTAAAATGATTTCATTTTTTTTATTTGGTCGGATTAAATATATCACTGAAATTACTGAAGCAGGCTAACGAATCCGAGCCCGATAGCAATATCCCCGATAAAGCTATCGAACTCTTCCGACAAGCAAAGCACATCATTTTCTCTGTAGAATTCGGAGCGGCTCGCTTTGGCAATGGCGGCGACCGACGGCGTCCCCGTTCGATGCCAAAGGATCGGGTGTGATGCCGTGTTCACCGAGCAAGATAACGTCGATGGATCCTGCCGATACCATGATTCTGTAAGAAACCTCTTTTCCCCGATCATTCTTTCCTGTTTGTTCCTGGTGACGCAGAATCGTTCAGGATGAGTGCGTTTTTCTCGAGATCGTGGTCCTTTTAATCTTCTGTCTTAACTTGTTTGTCTAGGGCAAACAATTTCTGTTGATGCTAAGACCTTTTATAAGTCATAGCTTTTGTTCTCGTCACTTGGACATTAATTTTTGTACATTTTTTGGTAATAGTTGAACTTTTTCAATGTTCTTATGGTCAATTATGATGCTTGGAGGTGCTTGCAAAATCAGTTATTTCTATTATCGAAATCTCATCTTTTGCTTCATTGCTAGTCACTAAAAATTGGAATTTTAATGTTTTTCCCCACAGAATAGCCCTCTAGGCTGATCAGCACCAATCCTGTTGCTCCTGTATTCCTAATAGCCGACCTATCTACATATAGCACCCATATTTGTGTTTGTTCAAATTCCTCCATCAGATCTATCAGTTCTGTATATCCTATCTTTCTTATGAACATAGTTGTAGCATTGTAGCAAATCTGTTGCCCACTAGCCAACTGGACACCCCCATGGGGACATCTTTCTTATGAGCATAGACTGAATTGGTTGTGGAGCGGCAATGTTAAATTCTTATAATGTATTTTCATAATTACTTCTAATTGTAGGGCATTCAACAGTATGCCTTTGGGTCTCTCATTACAAGTGGGCATCTATCAAACCCTTTCGGACACTTCTCTTCTTATCAGAACCTCCAAGGCTCGTCAGCCATTTGAGGCTTCAACTTGGCAAGTTTAGCTTGCATCACATCATCTGCAGTGTCACACGTACTTGATCTTTTCAACATTTCTGCATAGATTCTTAGGTGATTTTTGTACAAAGATTAGAAAATTTACCAGTTTTCAGGGTGAACTTGAAGGTAGTCATTAGAACAATTGCATTGAAATCGTCCACTTTTCTAGCGACCATAACAAACCTCTTCAAAAAAATTTGAGAGTGTATAGCAGTGTCATCAGGCTATCTACACTTTAGGCAATTCGACTACTACCAACAAAATAAGATTTAAAACTTCAAATAAGCTCCCTGAACTAGCAATTTCTTCTAATGACAACTTGGCAAACTAACGATGCTCCACCCCACACAGTTTGATTGCTAAAGATTGGGAATATTGCCATATAGAGACAATTAGGAGTTATAGGCATTAACATGTGCTGAGGGGTCTGTGTTCCTATCAGATAGTTTGAAGTTCTTTGCAATTTGTTCCTCTGATATTTCCAATATAAAGAGTGTTCTAACCTCTCAGCAGTTTGCTTCCAACTGCCTCGTTGTACCTTATCCACATTTGTTCTTCTTCAGTCCATTTGGTTCCCTGACTTGGAACAACCCTTCGTCTGTTGGTGTTTAAATTCTTCATTCTCTACATCAGTCTCACCTCAACTCTTTCATCACCCCAGCATCCTTTTTGGGCACTACTTCTTTTCCTGTGTCAACTTAGAAAGCATATTCCTTAAAATTCTTGCTATAAACTCCAACTATGAACTCTAGGTTTCCCGAAATTCTCTTTCAAGCATCATTGAATCTGAAGGAACATCCTAACTTGTGGCATTAGAGTTAAACTGTTTTCTCATGGATATTTGAGAAAGTCTAGTTTCAATTTTCTTAGTTGAAAGATTGAATATCTTATTTATGGGTGAATCAAGTGAATCGTGGATTGGCCTATTTTCTTATTTTCCTCTCATTTTCATGCCTAGCACCTTCCCATGGATGATGCTAATGTGTTGTGGTTGAAACTACAACACATGGAAGTCTGCTAGCTACTCCAACTTGCTTGAACCTAAATTGAGGAAATTAGCTAGAGGGGGTCAAGATGAGAGAAATGCAACCGAATTGCTTGGAGTTCAGTGGAAATTGGTGGAGGATCTGATTGAGTTTAGTCAAACTACCGGAGATCTATCGAGGTAGGTTGAGTTAAGTTGGAAGATGAACAACTTGCTCAAGGTAAATGTAAATGAGATTGATTCACGCTATTAGTGTTTTGGATGATGTTTGGCCATTGAGCATGGTAAAGTGGCTTTTGGGGTTGAATGGGTTAAGGTAGAGAGTTTTTGGCTGGTTGAATCTAAAGGGGATCTAGGGTGTTCAATGTAGAAATTTATCGCATTGAATTTTATCCTCTGATGCTCCCAAAGAGTCGGTATCTATTCTATGTGCCCTGGACCTCTTTTTATAGGCTTCAGAGAAAGTCTTCATTCAATGAGGAGTTGGCATGCGGTAAAATCTTCCTGGTAGATCCAGTTGTCCTTGTGAATTGTAACAGTTTGAATTGTTGGCTTAATACCATACATATGATAGCCTCATTGACTAAAGCTCAATGCATGCAAATGAACACTTGTTTCTGTTGTGGACTATCTCAAAGTACACATCTAGGAGATCTATGATTAGTGGGTGATTTTATCCACATCAGTATTACATTTTATTTATGTTTTCCAGGATATAAACAATTCTACATCTGTTTTATTTATTTATTTATTTATTTTCTTTCTTATAGGAAATCATCCTAGCATAATTAATTCATCCAGATCCGAGAGTCTGCCAAATTTGCTAAAGCGAACTAAATTAGCAGATAAAAGAAAGTAGATTCAGTATCCATTATTCAGTTTTGGGACTACACTATATTGAGAACCATAAAATGCTAGTGGATTGCGTGTTTTCTCTCTGGTTCTTTTTTGTTTACTCGTGTTTTTCAAAAAGTTGCATTAAACTGAACAGGCTATTCTTTTGGTTTTTAGTTTTAAAATGGTTTTACCAATCCACAGAAGTCATTCCAAATCCAACTGGTTGTTTGATTTAACTGTTGTCTATTATATTAGGCCATCTGCATCCTCCACTGCTAGAGTGCTCATACAATGATACAAATATGCTATTTAGCTTCTTTTTTTTTGGTTTTTTGGTGACTTTATTCCAACCAGTATTGCAATTATTGAGTTGTATCTGTCCCCAACCTGAAAATCATTCTGTCTGTAGTTTTTGTATTGCTCGTTCCCATTCTTATATTTTGCAAGGCTTTTTGCTTCCTTTTTGTCTTGCTTAGTAATAATTCTATCTATTTAGATTTCTAATTTTGTTTTTTTTCTTAACAGGGGGTAAGTCAACTTTACCATTGCTCTGTATTTTTTTTTTTTTTTTGGAGATTTCAACTGCCATGCATCTTAAAGAAGTGTTCTACAAACTTTCCAGCCAATATTCCATGATGGAATGAAAGAATGGAGTTGCTGCAAGCAAAGAAGTCATGATTTTAGCTTATTTTTGGCAATTCCAGGGTAGGCTGTTCCTTGAACTTATGGTTAATTTCATGCCAATTTTGGTAGATGTCCTATATTCTGTTTGCCATTTTTTGGATTATGTACTTTATAGTTTGTCGTATTTAGACAAACTTATGTATGTTTATTTTGAAGTTAGAATATCATATTTGAATTTGATATGTTTGTTTGTATGCTGGTTCTTGATTTATGGATCGTAACTGTGTCCCTTTCTAAAGCTGTAAGACAGGTAAACATACAACTGAGAAACCAGTTACCAAGGTTGTCTCTACAAACACTCGAAAACCTGCCCTGGTTCAATCTTCCACTCAAAAGAAAAGCGATGAATCTTGTTCGAGGTGCCGTCAAGGTTTCTTCTGCTCTGATCACGGTATGTTGCTCCTGATACTAGATGCTCCTCTCCTTGCATTACCTTTTTGAAGCACTTGGTGGAAATCTTCATGGTAATTGATTTCTTTTGAATTAGCTGGATGGTGCTCTTAAATCTTTTTAGTTTGCCTGATAATTCATAATCTTTTACTTTAGGTTCACAAGGGATGCCTTCAAAGCCAGCCGTCGTGCCTGGTGGCACCGACAACCCCGTGGAAAACAGCCCTGCTCCGGTTAAGAAAAAGATCGGCATCAATGAACCCCAGACTTGCAGAAACAAGGGATGTGGCAAAACCTTCAAGGAGAAGGATAACCATGAAACAGCATGTGAATATCATCCAGGTCCAGCAGTTTTCCATGACCGTCTGAGAGGGGTATGCTCGTTCATTTTCTTTTGTAGTTGCTGAAGCATCGAACTCCATGTTCAAATTATCATAGAAATCTTCCTGACTTCTTCTCCGTCGCACAGTGGAAATGTTGCGACGTCCATGTGAAAGAGTTCGATGAGTTCCTGAGCATACCTCCATGCGCTAAAGGCTGGCACAATGCTGATGCTGCATGACACTAGAGAAACCCAGCCATCATCCACCTCCATAGTATCGCACTAAATTCTTGTATTCTGTTTTAACAATTTCTAGCTACTATCTTAGCTGATGGATTGCTGTTGCTTCTAATTGCACAATTGCTTCAGATGGCTTTTCCAAGAACATGTTCTACTAAAACCGATATATCATTCGTGTTCGATACGCGTCTTGAATTGTGCCAAGTGAGGATTTGTCTGCTCTTTGGAAAACTTTGGGTTGGCCACTGGCCGGAGATTTTGACGATTGACTTTGAATGACAAGCTGTGAGATGTTGCAAGAAATCTATCGAGTTTTATTTTTTTTTTAAATGATTAATTAGGTAATATCAAATTTGAAACGATCAATTCATTTATGAAATTTTTTATGCAAGATAAATTAGGAAGCGTACGTAATGAGCAATTTAGAAGTTCAGTATTTTGTAATTACATGTTTTATTTGAAGACATTTTTTTCATAATTTGATGGTGGGCGATTTAAAAGTCGAACATTTTATGATTGTATTTTTTATTTAGAATTTTTTTTATAAATATATTTTAATTAAAGATTGAATTATGAATATTGATAATTTGACGTCACCATTTCTATAAATATATCCCAGGAGACATCTATCGAGTTTTATAGAATTTCGTATATATTGTGTTTTTTTTCATAGTATTTGAGCTTTTGGTTCAACGAATCAAAAAAGTACATGTAGATTATGAGGCACTCAGCGGCTAGTATACACGCATCTTAGAGGCCAGCGTTATTCAATCCTTATAGAGTTGTGTTCATGGCGATCAAACATTTAGAAGCTATATATAATATTGCAGTTGGAGTTAGCGCTCTCTCTTCTCTTCTCTTCTCTTCTCAAGGAAATGCCAAGAATTCCGTTGCGATTTTCCCACCCCCGCCGTTGGGGAGGAACCCTCCGG
>JBBUKS010036883.1:0-10786 GCA_038050645.1 Hedychium gardnerianum | reverse complement strand
TAGGCTGATGTGTGTATTTCATATAAGGTTTTACCATAGTTTAACATACATTTTATCTCATGTCTTGTACGTATATTTCATGTTTTTACTTGTTCATGTTTCATTTTGATATTTTTCTAATTCGGAGGACTTCTCTTATGTATATTTCTTGATAGGGAGCGAAATGGAGTTAAAACGAGATTTAGAAACAACTTTTCCAAGGAAGTCCAGTTGACACGGGCCGTGGCAAATGTGGCATGGGTTGTGTCCTGGCTCTTGAAGTCTACAGGGGCCGACACGGAGGGGTCGTGCAAGTCGGCACGACCTGTGCTCCATCCTCAGCCCTCTCTAGTAGCCGCCAAGGGCAGCCCATGCCAGCCGACACGAGCCATGTCCGATTTTCCAGCAACGCCACGAGGGGCTCATGCCAGCCGGGATGGGTCGTGCCCGAATTATAGAACTTTAGACTTCCACCATGAGGGTCGTGTCAGCCGGCACGACCCGTGTCGTCACTCGCCAGCAGCCACAATGCCCGACAAGTGGGGGTCGTGCTGGCGGGCACGGCCCGTGTCGGGCACTTGGAACTTCACTATAAAAGGGAAAAATTTAGATCTGAAGGGGGATCTTGATTGAGTGTCATCCAAGGATCCTAAAAAGACTTTGGAGAGAAGATTCAAGGGGGTTTCAACGCCCTGAATTTGGATCGAAGATCAACCAGAGACATGTCACTACATTGAGAGTAAGCTTTTCTTTCTCCTTTCTGAATTGTCTTGATTGTAACTTGTATTCCTGATATTTTCTGTTTGTAACTCTGACTTCATGGAGTAGACTCATGATTCTAGGATTAGGGAGTAGCATTATTGATTTGTAAACACTAGTTATTTAATCTATTGAATTTGAATTGTTCTTGTTTAATGATACAAGAGTTTATGTTCTGGATATACTGATTTAACACAATCTTGATGTCAAAAACACAAGATTTGTATCTCACGAGGATTTGGGGAAGAACTGAAAGGAGAACCCAATCCACCTACCCGTAGAACCCCGAGACGTGGAGAGTCGCATATGAAAGTAGCTCGGTATGCCACGAGGAGTAATAGATTGTCTTATATCTTAATCGATCGGTTCCAATTTATCGCTTTACAATAAGAAAAGATATCTCGGGGTTGTGGGATAATATGACAAGGATCTCCTTAGGAAAGTAACTCCTCAACTCTGTTGCTTTGAGAGTAGACGATTAATTGGAACAAAAATTCGGGTGCAGTTCCAAAAGTTCACATCGGATACATAGGATAGTCTGCCTACATAAATCAACATTGAGGATAGGAAATCAAATATAGATTCAGTGTTTACGATCATTTAGGTGAAACTGAAGTCTTAGAATCTCTTTTCCTACTAATCTCTCTTGGATCACTCTCTCTTTCTCTTTTTTCCCTACTCTAGCTCAATTCTCACTCTCTCCTCACTTAATTCTCCGTTTTCTTTCCTAAACTAAACTCACGATTAGTCTAGACAATTGCATTTGCTTAGTATATTAGTACTTGACTACTATTTCCTGTGGATTCGATCTTTTTATTACTTGACGACACTCTATGCACTTGCGGATTGGCATTCATCAAGTTTTTGGCATTGCTGTCGGGAATTAGTTTTGGTTAATATTAGTGAATAGTAAATTAAATGGATTAGACTATTTTTTTCTTTATTATTTTACATTTGTATTTGTTTTCATATTTCTTAGTATTGTTTCTTTTCCTTTTTCAAAAACACAAATTCAGTTCATGCGAAGAACCATAAAGTTGGGGATTTACTTCTATTTGATTCAAAGATTGATCAAATATTTCATCGAAGATTAATTGAACAAAGAACAATGGATCTAAATCAAACACCCCAAAACCTTGTTATTCGATGGAGGGTCTAACCACTGCACATCAATTAAAAAAATAATGAATCAGGTAACATCGAACCTGGGGCGACCGACCCGACCCCACGAAAGTTTTTCATCGACCGCTAGGGTAAATCGGGAAGTGCTCACTGCGGATGGCCTAGAAGCCCAGCATCCCGTGATTGTGAGTCCTATTTGGAGAAAAAATGTCTATAAATACGTCGTAGTCGAACTATAAGTGCTTGGGTAATAACTTGATACCCTTCCGTTGCACCATAGCCTGGGAGCACTGCACATCAATTAAAAAAAATGATTAACCAGGCCGGGTAACGTCGGACCTGGGGTGACCGGCCCGGCCCCACGGAAGTTTTCCACCGGTCACCAGGGTAAATCGGGAAGTGCTAATGGAGGCTCATCCAAATGACCAGCATTCTTAGGCCCGCTTCTTATTGGAGGAAAAATTCTCTGCAATACGTCGTAACTGAAATTTAAACCTTAGATCCCTTGATTATCTATTGAAGGGTCTAACCATCGCACTATTATGAATAATTAAATAAATCAAGGATGGTGTCTAAGCCAGATTAATCATTGAGCTTCATAAGCTTGCGCCATAAAGAAGAAACATTTGATAACTACATCTACATGACACCTAAAGACAATGCCTATTAGATATCAAATCAGACCTGACCCTGGGCTAGGTCCGGCCCAGACCCAGCCAGGCATGTAATCGAGGTTACCGAGCCTGTAATCGGGGGAGTGCCAGGCCAGTTATGATTCAGGAGTCCTTTAACTTGTTGAATCGACGGTTAATCGCCGGATTGAACCGCCTATTGTATAGGTTTTTATATATAGAGGTTAATTTGTTAATGCAGGAATTCGAACATTGGTCTTTAAGATGAGAATCAAGTATCCTAACCAATTAAATTATAATTATTAATATTTATATATATTAATTAATTATTTAATAATTAATCAATAATTATTTTTTATTATATTATTATTTTTAATAATTAGAAGAGTAAGAGAGGAGCTTATTCATTTATTAGTTAATTTATAATTATTTATGGGCAAATGATTTAATATGTTAATTAATTATTTAATAATTAATTAATAATTTCCTTTTGTTATATGATTATTTTTAATAATCATGGTCCAACCGTCTCCGACAAACGAATTTACGAATTTATAATTTTAAATTTTTTTAATATAATAATCTTGAATCATAGTGAATCGGTAGTTCCGAATTGTGATTGAACCGTCAACCGATGGTTCCGAACCATGAATCGTAATCGTCTTGGATGATTAAGGTTAAGCGTTGACCTGTTAGGAATCGTCGAACTGGTAGTTCGAACCGTCGATTCAATGGTTTCGAACCGTCGATTCAACGGTTTCGAACCGTCGATTCAACGGTTTCGAACCGTCGATTCCAAACTGTCAAACCATTAATTCCTAACCGTCGAACTGTCAGTTCTGAACCAGGGTCGAGTCTAGATATCATTGCTTGTTTGGAGCTCATAACCATGCAATAGACAAAAAAAAACGATGGGGGTGGGTGGTTTGGTTAAGCTTTCTAGACTCACTCTCCCAGAGCAAGGATGAACAATCGGTTCAAAATTGAATGAATCGAACCAAATACATCAAAACTCTGATTGGTAACATCATCAATCGACTGATATTGATCAGGTGAATCTAACTTATTTATATATCGAGTTGCATCCAATTTAGATATATAGTATGTTTCGATTTAATCAGTTTATTCGATTTGTGAAATTTAAAATCGAAATCGAATTGAATATTTTGATATTTATAAAAAAATGAATTTTTGAATTAATCAAACTGAATTTTCGAATTTGATTTAATCAAAAATATCATATGAGCGCCTTATCGACGGAGTGATTAAATTTTATGGGCAAAAATCAAAAGAGTGTCACAAATTAAGAGAAATATCATACGAGTGGCCTTTTTTCCAAAAATAAAAAATAAATGATCATCCCTATCATGATTTTATCCTGAAAATATCCTTGGGTTCAAAACTGTTGTAGAAGCTACCCAGTAACTACTATAACATTTTTAAAGTGAATTTAGGATTTAAGATTTATACTGTAGTTTAAGATTTAAGATTTAGGGTCTACAACTATTTTAAAGTGATTTAATGAAGTTTAAATAATTTTGACTAAATTGGTAAATAGTATTATGATATAATAGTGTTCACCAATCCTAAACTCTAAATCCTAAATCCTAAACTCACACTAAGCACGTTATAACAGTTACCTAGTAGTTTCATACGTTGTAGTAGCTACAAAGTAGCTTCTACATGTAGCAACTAATGGGTAGCTTCTACTCAGTATAAATTCTGACATAGCTCAAGCTATTGAATTCGTTTATTCGCGCATGAATATCAAAAGCAATCTTGTACAAGCTGTTGATTTAAAGAGGAATACCAGAAAATAGAAAAAACTTAATATTCCTAAGAAGGAGACAATAACTAGAAATAATATTAATCAAAACTCTCAAAACAACTAAACAAAATGCTTAAATAAATCCAAAATCTTAATTGCCTGACGAAAATATCAAAAATACTATAAATAGCAAAAATATGAAAATGATTGAAAATAGTAAAAAATATTTAGAGCCTCTGAAAAGGTCCTAAATGATATTTTTGAATCCGAAAGTTGGCCAATTATGGGTTCCACGGGATAACAAATTTAGATCTATGAAAGAGCTTTGATTCAAAAAAAAAACAGCGTCTCGTTCTAATACCCGAGTCAAAAGTTATGACTTTCGAAAGTTTACTCTATCAAACCCACGTCAAATTCTAAATTTTTAAATCTTAAATTCACCCTAAACATATATTATAGTAGCTACCGAGTAATTTCTATACATTATAGAAACTACCTGATAGTTGGTATATGTTGTAAAAATTACCCAATAACTTATGCGCATTATAAAAGCTACTTGATAGCTTCTATAATAATGTTGGATCAAGAGGTATTTTCAAGATAAAAAATTATGAAAGAGGAAAGCGCCCATTTAATTTTTTGAAAAACAAGTTATCTTTTGATGATTTATAAAATTTAGGGTGCTCTTTTCATTTTTACCCAAATTTGATTAACATCAAATAAGATAAAATGCAATAAATTGACCTTATTTCCCATATTATATGAGAATATTGTAATAAATATCTGAGTAGGATATTGCTCGGATGGTAAAAACAAGTGATTATGTTCATTTCAAGTATTTTTCATAATTTATTTTTAGATTATACGAAAGAAAGTAAATTACGGAATCAATTTATAATCGATCGTCAAATGACTAAAAAATAAAAATAAAAAATCCCTGAGGACATGTGCCTATTAAAAATTAATCTCCTCCTCATTATAATAATTTTTTCATCTACTTAGTTAATTGAACATTTCCGTGGAGATAATATATTGTTCGGATAGCACATATGAAAAGTGTGAAATAATTATTAAGGATTTGTTCAAAAGGGATGTGTGAATGTCTTACTTAAAATCTAAAATATGGGATGTTGAATTCTTGGGCTGTCCACGCTTTTTAATTTATATTAGTGATTAATAAAAAAAATTATGAAATTAATTCGATTCAGATACGATGTTATTTAGTTTATTTTTATTTTTTAAATATGATTAAAAAATATATATATTATTGTTTGAAAGAGTTCACTTTGCCCACCAATTCCAGCGCATTACAGCGGTGGGCTCCATCTGAATGTGAAAATTTAACCAATTCCAGCTCATCTCTTCCTCGCTTTCTAAATTCGTCTACCTGTCCTACCAAACCCCTCCTTACACCCCTCGCCGTCACTTTCCGTTTTCTCCTCCTCTCCGTTCTTCCATGGCCAAGCTCTTGCCTTTTCCCTCTCCCATGCCTTGTCTCGCCTTATCTATCCTTATCCCCCTCTTCTTCTCCTTCTCCTCTGCCTCGATTGGTGATCTCCTCCAGGAACACGGCCTCCCTGGCGGGCTCCTTCCCAAAGCCGTTGAGTTCTTCACCCACGACCCCTCCTCCGGACTGCTAGAGGTCCTGATCGACCGCCCCTGCTACGCGCGGTACGAGGACGGGCTCGCCTTCTTCGACCGCGAGGTGCGCGGCAACCTCAGCTACGGCGCCCTCCAGGGCGTCGTCGGGTGGTCGCAGGAGGAACTCTTCTTGTGGCTCCCCGTCAAGGAGATCGTGATCGCCGATTCCGACTCCGGCGTGATCCTCTTCGACATCGGCGTTGCCCACAAGAGGATCCCCGTGTCTTCGTTCGAGGACCCGCCGGACTGCCTCCCCGGAGCTGAAGAAGCGGCTGCGGAGGCCGCGCTAGGTGAGTCGGTTAACCCTAAAAATGCGATTTTTATGTGCGTTTCGATTCTGGTTTGGGAAGTTATGAGATCTGCTTCCGTTTCGAAGGGTTAATCCCACTCTTGTTGGTCATTTATTACCCGATGGTTCAGCTTTTCCTCGCCAAATCGATTAATGCCGTTCATACATCCGATTGCATTGATGCTTCGCTTTCCTGTTTAAAAGATTTCATCTTTAGCATCGATTTTGCCTTTCAAGTTTGCGTTTTCTGATCTTTTTCGATCAGGACCTCCATTTTCCATACAAATCGAATAAAATTTCCATTTTTTCCTTCCCATTATCATTTATGCAACTCAAAATCAACCTTTTTTAGTCAAGCCATTCTTCCCTCTGTCGTTCCAAACAGTAATTCTGGCTTTCTTCATTGGACAGTAGAATCAAGTGTTAATCGTTTCAGCTTATTTGTTTCTTTTCTGCTGTACTTTTGCTAGTCTTGTTCTTTTCTCGTCTTTTAATGACTGATACAGTGTACTTTGTCCTGATCTCCATGGCCAATCATGTAACTTGCGCTTCACATTCTACCTCTTTTGCAGGATCCTTTCCCAGGAAAGGCTTTCAGCAACAGAGATAACGACAACGATAAGATACATTAGAAATTTTCCTCCTTTTTTCCTGCTCACTTCTCTTTTCAATGAAACTTATTGTATGTTGTAAATGGAAAGTAGAACTAAATGCTTTCAAATACAGTTTCATTGTTGCCTGTCTTCCAAATGTGCCATCATACAATTAATCTAATGGCAAGGTTTTGATGTGGATCAACTGTCATTCCTTTTTAAAATGGCATGAATGATGAATGAAGTCACCTTGCCATATTGCTGTTCAACTTGGTCATTTATTTCATCAGCAGAGTTAAATGTTCTTCAAGCCTATAACCATCACTTGGAGGTTATGTTTTTAACTAGAGTTTAGATAATTTAGGGTGAATGGAGGAGATGGTAAGGTATGTGTGGATGTTATTAAAGCTCTCAATGGAGTCAATAATTGTAACAGGCCTGTTTGCCCAAGGGATAAGTAGGTTTTCAACTTATTTGCTTATATATATTTTTTAACGAAATTATTGAATCTTTTGATTCGAATATGAACGTCAACAATAATAATCTTCTAAAGACCTAAATACTAGGAAAATAGATATCTAAAACATGTAGTTTTGAAGAAAAGTAAAGATAGAAAAATATTAGTGATAAAAAAAACTATTCTAAAATCAAATTTAAATAGTCTCAAAATCTTAACTTTGCAAAAGTCGAAAATAATCTTAATTATAAACCCTAAAGGATAATAAAATGACAAAAATTATTCGGAACCTCCGTTAAGATTTCAAACAATATTTTTTTGAAACTAAGATTGGATTGTTACGGGTTTCACCCGATAACAAATATAAATCTCTAAGAAAGCTAAGTTTTGATTTAATATATTATGGACTCCTAAAAAGTTTCATTTTGATGTTTTTGGGTGAACTTTTTCCTCTTGCCAACTGATGAATGTGATCATAGATTTGCGACTTAAAGAGTGTATATTTCTTAGCTATCTGATAAAAACAACAACCAAGAAAAAGAAGAGTTGCTTGAATCTTCATACAATCCGATCGCGAAAAACAAAGTAAAAGTTTAATCTTTTCTTTTACTATCTCATGTTGTGTTCTTCGTAAAATTTCGAACCAGGAGCCATACGTAGTTGATTAGGCTTGCACTCCATGAGATCTGATGTTCCTTTGAGCCTTACCTTCTTCCTTGACACTAGCATGGGCAGAAACATAATAAACCATGCAAAATAGAGCATGCACAAAGCACAAGATCCCCCCAATCGACAAGAAATGGCGACGGACCAAGCCACACCTCACTCTCGACTTTGAGTTGGACATTGCTCCTATCATCAGCATGGTGAATCCAACTACAGCAACTATCCTGATCAAGTTTTGCTGTGAACATGAGCACGAAGCGGAGGACTGTAGGAGTGAGCATTAGAAGATGAGGAGGTTGGAGAGCTAAGTACCATGAAAAGATTAGGGTGACGGCAGCCATCTGCTTGTTGGGCATGGAGTTGTCCCACTGGTCCCTGGAGCAGATGCAGGGGCAGCCGCCAAGGACGTTGGCAACGGCATGAGACAGAGCAAGGAGTGCAGCTGCAGCAATGCCGAGCTTGTAGGCCTGCTGGACGGGCTCTTTGCACTCAATGAAGAACACCCTCAGATGCCTCCCCTGCCATAAGCTCAAAAGAATGGTGAAACTTTGAATAAACTTCGATTGATCTTGAAGAAAGATTTTACCTTGTTTTGAGCCATCTCTGCTTCTATTCCAAGCACGCCAGCAGCTACGTCTATGGCAAGGATCAGCAGGCATATGATCGCTCCTTCCACTCTGGCCATGGCGGCAAGATTTAGGATTCAATGGTAAGGTAGAGAAGGAGAGATGAGAAGACTGTGAAGCTTATGTAATGATTCGAGTTATGCTTTTTTTAAATGAGTTCTTTTGTTCATCTAGAGATTTAGATTGATATGGGAATCTGAGAAAAGGTAAAGAGAGGGGTTGAGATGTGCAAAGGTATTCTCTTTCACTGCTTTTGTTGCACCTTTGCTTGAGCTTTGTTTGGATTCCTTCCATCGGGAAGAAGGAAAGCATGGTATCACCGCTCCCTTGGCAGATAATTAGGGTTGTTAACGAGCAAGTCGACTCAAGTTTCGTGATGTTTAAGTTTATTTAATAAGATAATTAAATCAAGCCAAACTTAAAATAAATCAAACCATTGAAATGGATTTTTTTCAAGTTTGACTTGGTTTCTTTTTTACGAGCTTAAGCTTGGTTTAAATTTAGTTCGTTTAGATGTTATCGAAATCCCAATTTAAAATTATTTGATTATTTAAAAAATTAATAATTTTTTAATTTGTTTGATTGATTATTAAACTTGATAATACAAACTTGTTTGATCAGAAAGTTTCTTTATTTATTTATCATATTAATGAAAATTTTATTGATAAATATTATTCACAAACTTTGTTACGAATATTATTCACTATTATAAACATTATTCATGAACAATTATCAAATATTCGTTCATGAATATTAACGAATTGAACACATGTATTCAAACTTGTTTATTTTAATTTAATAAATTATTCAAATTTATTTATTTAATTAATTTTATATGTATAAATGAACAAACTCTTACCAAACTTGCTTGAATGTTTGATTTATTTATGGCCCTAAAGATAATTGAGTGTGGACATTGACGAGACAGTTTCACACCAATGAAGCTGTGGAGCCCCATTGCCATGGCATTGCACAAGTACTTTATCAATCAAAACTCACAAAGTTTGTTCAATGACACAATGTTCAATTTATTGAAGATGAAAACAAAGTGTTTAAATGAAGTTTTGGCTGATCCCTGCTATCTAGCCTCCAACTCGGAGATTGAAACATCATTTTGAGAAAATTTCCTTGCCTTCCCTTTGCTTTCGCTAGAATTCTCACTCAATTATAAAGCATTACCTGATTCAGTGGTTATGGTATTGTGATTGACAAATGCTGGAGCTGAAGGTGCAGGAAGACTGACAGAGTGAGTATTGAGCATAATAACAACATTGGCCATGGTGGGTCTCTGAACTGGATCTTCTTGGACACACAGTAACCCTATATGCATGCATCTTAATGCTTCTTGTGTCGGACAATGATCGACTAGATTTTGATCGATCACTTGCAAGATATTTCCTTGAGTCCAATTCTGCCAAACCTTTGCAAGTGAGATGAAAATATGATAAGTCAATAATTTTTCTCTCATTCAAATAAAATGCATATCAAATTTATATCATTCAAGGAAGGATCCATACTTACTTGAGTAATAAGATCGACAAAACACCCGAGGGACGATGATCCTTGGTAATTACTATTCTTTTGACCAGTCAAAATCTCTAAAATCAGCACACCATAGCTAAACACGTCTGATTTAATTGAGAAGAGGCCATAAAAAGCATATTCCGGTGCCATGTATCCACTGCCATCAATAGGAAAAGAACACCAAGATCAGAAATATTAGATTGAATGCATCGAGGAAATAAAGAAATTACATACAATGTCCCTGCGATTCTACTAGTATTTCTCTGGGTCTCATCTACACCAAAAAGCTTGGCTAAACCGAAATCTGAAATTTTGGGGTTCATAGCTGCATCTAACAAGATGTTACTCGCTTTTAGATCCCGGTGAATGATCTTTAGCCGTGAATCTTCATGCAGATAAAGAAGTCCTCGACCGATGCCTTCAATGATCTTAAACCGCGTTGCCCAATCCAATTGCATTCTTTTCGAAGAATCTGCTCCCATCAATATATTAAATGTTTGGTCACTTCAGTTTGAACTAGTTACGGCATGTGCTAACAAAAACAACAATAACAATGGATCCAAAACTAAACACTATTACTGATAACACTTTCTATGTTTCAACATAGAAATGAACTGTCATGCAAAAATGTAGACTCATTAAGTAGTGAAAGTTTACCAAACAAAAACTTGTCAAGACTTGTATTAGGAAGGTACTCATAAACAAGTAGTTTCTCCTCCGATTTTAAGCA
>JBBUKS010036872.1:0-10787 GCA_038050645.1 Hedychium gardnerianum | reverse complement strand
AGTTTCCCCTTGATTTGAGCTTCCTCCCTTGTTCTTACTTGAAAGCCTCCTCTTCGGACATTGATTTTGATAATGTCCCTTTTGATTGCACAAGAAGCACACAATATGCTCTTTGCCCTTTCTTATCAAGGTTCCGGCCTCTTTCGATTTCTCCTTCACCTTGGGTGACACTTTAGTCTTCTTCTTGACTAATTTTGGACACTTGCTCTTATAGTGCCCTTTTTCCCTACACTCAAAGTAAATGATGTGATCTTTATTTTTATAAATTGAAATAGTTATACCTTCTTTACTCGTAGGGGTGACACATGATTCTTCTTCATTGGTTCCGGAAGTTGAGGGTTTTTCTTGTTCTAGTGTCAATGATCTCTCCCCCTCAATCCTTGAGGTGGATGCCTCTTCAATTTTCTCCTCGGATGTTGAGCACCTCTCAACCTCTGAATCCTCAAGCTCTTGATCCAATGAGTCTACCTTTTTGGATTTGCATTCAATTTGCGTTGAGGTTGAATCTTTATGGAACTGGGCTAACTTACTTCATAATTCCTTGGCATCTTTGTATTCACCTATCTTACACAAAGTATTGTTAGGCAATAAATTAACCAAAATTTTGGTTATCTTATCATTATCCTTGGATTTCTTCACTTGCTCCTCGGTCCACTACTTCTTGAGGAGCTTTCCTTTGTTATCCATTGGAGCTTGAAATCCCTCAATTAGAGTAAACCATTGCTCTATGTCCATCATGAAGAAATTTTCAACCCTTGATTTCCAAAGGTCGAAACTTCCAAATTCAAAGGGTGGAGGTGTCCGGATATTGTATCCGAATCCATCTCGGGGTGTTCCATTTTGAAGTTAAGCTCCTTGATGATAAGTCCTAGACTTGTTGAAATTTAGGGCTCTTCTTCCTCTAGATCTTTGCTCCTTCCGACGATTAGTCTGGTGAAGAGCGGCAGCGCTCTGATACCACTTGTTAGGACTAGTATAAGCTAGAGGGGGGAGAATGGCTTGCTTCACTTCTTTAAACTTGAAAGGCAGTAGAACACTCAAAGCGAAGACTCCACAATGCTAACGCTTAGATTTTAATTGGTATCCACCTCCTTGAGGTGACTAATCCAAGGGTCCACTCCTCACACTCACAGCTCCACTATAAATGCCTCCTTTTCAAAAACTTTCCAAAGGCAGAGAATCCTCATACAAACTCGAATACGAGCACAAACAAGAAATGCAAACAAGATTATAAACGAAATCAAAAATGACTTTACAAATAGGAACCTTTCTTTGCTTGCTTTTTTCTTACTTTGGTTAGCCTCTTGGTGAGTGGAAAATATAGTAGCACTTGTCTCCAAAACCTCAAGAACAGCACTTGTCTCCAAAACCTCAAGAACTTGCATGTTCAAATGATTTGCGAACCCCCTTTTCTAGGGTTTCTCTCGAGCAAGAAAATGCCTTCAAATCGATTGGTCTTACCCTCAATCGATTGGTCTTACCCTCAATCGATTGGCCTTACCCCCAATCGATTGCCACATCAGCTCGACCATTCAAAACTAAAAGATTGGCTCTTTTTTGCTTGTCCAATCGATTGTTAGCCTCTAATTGATTGCCCCAATCAATTCAAAGACCTTCTATTCACTAAAGAACTTTGTCAATTGATTGACTCATGCTAAATTGATTGCCCAATCGATTCACAAACCTTCTATTTACTCGAGATTTAGGCTCAATCGATTCCCCATCTTTTGTTCTCTCATAATTTTGGCTTCTTCTAATCTATTGGAAGGCGACGCCAATCGATTGGATATTGCCCTAATCGATTCCCCAAGCTTCTATTCACGAGAAGGCTTCTGCCAATCGATTGGAAGGTGATTGGGTTAATCAATTGCATCAATTGATTGGCCAACCCTAAAACTAGGATTCCGGGTTTAGGATTTACCAATCGATTGGTACTTCCTGCCAATCGATTGGTAACCCTAAATCCATCCTTTTCAAGCCTGAATTCGGGTCTTGCTTGGTATCTGGTTGACCTTAACCTACTAGGACTTCCTCTGCCCAACATGTTGTCATTCGTGACCTATTGGGACTTCTCGTTGCCCAATATCTGGTCAACCTTAACCTATTGGGATTTTTTCACTCATGCCAAGTGTTTGGTCATCTTTGACCCACTTGGACTTTCTCCTACCTAACCTCAGTTATGACTTTTCCTTTCCTAACCTTAGTTAGGACTTTTCCTTGCTTAACTTCAGTTAGGACTTCCAATCACTAAGTGTCTGGTCCTCCCTGACCCATTTAGACTTTGCCCTTGCCAACCTTCCTATTGGACTTTCCCTTGCCTAACCTCAGTTTGGACTTCTACTGCCTAGTCCCACTAGGTCTTTTCTCTTAACTAACCTCAGTTAGAACTTTTCCTTGCCTAACTTTAGTTGGGACTTTTCTAAATCAAGTATTTGGTCCTCCCTTGACCTACTTGATTTCTCTCTCACATATTGTCAAACATCAAAACTCAAGCTCGAGCCAATCCAAGCTTAGTCAACTTGGTCAACCTTGACCCGAGGATGATTGAACCAACATGTTTAAGTTAATTAAGGTTTATCTAATTAAGTGAATTTAGGATTAATTGAGATTAACTGATTAAGTTTTAATTTAATTAGATTGATTCAATTTTAATCCTAGATCCATCTCACCCATTTCTAGATTTTTCAAACAAGGGAACCTTATAGAATTTGTGAGATGGTTGTCAATCTTTATTAATTTAGTTTGTATTCTAAGGATTGATTGACATTTGAGTTAGATTCATGTTTAAAAGTTGACTAACGTAGTGCACATTTTAGGTTTTAGCTTTCAGGTCATGGGGAGCTACAGTGGTCTTCTTGGTTACCCAACAACGACCACTTTCTAAGACAAAGCTGATTCATGAAATTGAACACTTAGCTAATCAATTGAGAAACCCTGGTCTAATTAGTCTAGGATGTGATGAGGTAGTTTTGGTTAGTTCCACTTAGTTAAATAAACCAAGTAAGGTACTCCTTACCTTACCTGACTACTTAGACTAGGCTTTCTCAATGTACTATCATCTCGCCCCACCCTGTTACTATGTTGGGCAAGTGTCAAGCAAGTCTATTGTCCTTATCTAACCATTCTTAATTAAGCAATAAAAAAATTTAAAAAAAAACATGCATTGAATAAATAGACAAGCAATCTATCTAACAATGAAAACATTTTTTCAATTGGCTCTCCCTTGATCATGACTTAAATAAGATATATCCAAAACATGTACATGATCTTAAGGGACCCAATATTTGTTCGTTTCGACTTGATTAACCAAATCAATTTTATCCTCTCCTTCGATTCATCCTCAACCCGTTCCAAAAATGTACTCGCCGAACTCAGAGGTTGGACGAGTTTATACTGTCACTCAAGAAGAGGCACGGAGGGCCGAGGGATCGATCTTTCGGGATATTATTTCAGTTTATTCCGCTCTTACTGATTTACTGATTGATACTAATAGTTTCCATTTATTTATATCTCAAATGTTTTTTGGGTAAGATTCGTAAAGTTCTTACACTTAGATTAAATGGTTTAGTTGTATCACTGCCGTCTAGAGAGGTGTTGACCATCAATCAGGAAGTCAGGAGATGCCCCTTGAACTTCGATAGTCATACACTCATAGTGGATCTTCAAGTGCTTGAAATGGTGGAATTTGACTTCATCCTAGGTATGGATTGGTTGACCACTCACCATGCTACAGTCGATTATCTAGCGAGAGTAGTCACCTTCCAATCTTTGGACCAACCCTCTTGGAAATTCATTGGGACCAAGAATGATGGGATTTCTATTATTTCAGCCCTACAAGCTTAGAGACTATTATCCCATGATTGTAAAGGATATTTATTATGATTGATTAGGGCTAAATAGGATGGTTCTTCACAACTCTCGAATGTACATATAGTTCAAGAATACCCAGACATATTTTCAGAAGAACTCCCCGGCTTGCCCCAAAGAGGCAAGTAGAATTCATGATTGAGCTAATTTCGAGTACAGCATCGATGTCAAAGACCCCATACCGCATGGCACCAAAGGAACTAGAAGAACTTAAAATATAGCTACAAGAGTTATTAAATAGAGGATTTATCCGTCCTAGTATTTCTCCCTAGGGAGCTCCATTGCTCTTTGTCAAAAAGGAGGACGAATCACTAAGACTATGTATAAACTATCGACAACTGAATGTAGTAACCATCAAGAACAAATATCCTTTGTCACGGATAGAGGATTTATTTGAGCAGCTCAAGAATACTTGTGTATATTCTAAAATTGATTTACGCTTAGGTTATCATCAACTAGGAGTAAGGGATGCATATGTACAGAAGACAACATTTTGAACCCGGTACGGACATTATGAGTTCTTAGTAACATCATTTGGGCTTACCAATGCTCCAACTATTTTCATGGACTTGATGAACCGAATATTCTTAGAGTATCTGGATCAGTTTATCATTATCTTCATTGATGATATTCTGATATATTTCTGGTCTAAGGTGGAGCATGAACAACATCTTCGCATAGTGCTAAAGACACTTCGACGAGAACATCTCTATGCAAAGTTTAGTAAATGCGCATTTTGGCTGTCCTCCGTGAGATTTCTTGGACATATTATTTCTAGTACATGTATATCGGTGGATCCCCTGAAAATAGAGGTCGTGACCGGATGAGAGCAACCGAAGATAGTACAGGAAGTTTGTAGCTTTCTGAAATTTGCTAGATATTACTAGAGATTTGTAGAGGGAGGACTGTCTTGTCGTTGACTCAACTGACCAAGAAGGGAATGAAATTTACCTGGACAGAGGCTTGCGAGATAAGTTTTCAAGAGCTCAAACAAAGACTGATAACTGCACCCGTCTTGATGCTTCCCTCTGGGGAAGACGGATTTGTGCTCTACACAGATGCATCATTTTAGGAGTTAGGTGCAGTTTTAATGTAGCACGCACGGGTAGTATCATATGCTTCTCGTCAGATGAAGGATCACAAAAAGAATTACCCTGTTCAGGATTTAGAGTTAGATGTTATCATCTTTGCGCTAAAAATGTGGAGACATTATTTGTATGGAATCACTTTCGAGTTTTTCACAGATCACAAAAGTCTTAAGTATCTATTTATAAGATTATGACTACACCATAAATTATCATCCAAGAAAAGTCAATGTAGTAGGAGATACTTTGAGTAGAAAATCTTGAGGGGTTCTAGCTAGTCACCATGTGGCAATTACAAAATTGGTATAGAGTTTCTCAAAGATGGAATTAGTAGAATGGGAACAAACAGAGCAGGGGATTTTAGTATTCATGATTGCTCAGTCACCCATAGTTGAACGAATTAAAGGAGTACAAGTTAGTGATCAACATTTACGGTATCTGTGTAGTAGAGTAGTCTTAAGATAGTAGACAGAATTTTTATGTGATGAGAACGGTATCCTATATTTTCGGAGAAAATTGTGTTCCTGAGACACACCCCATCAAAGAGAACTTACTTCAGGAAGCACATCAATCTAGGTTTGTGATCCATCCAGGTAATACCCGAATGTATAGAGACTTGAAACACTCCTATTGGTGGAATGACCTAAGAAGGACATTGTGGATTTCGTGGCTAGATGTCTGATGTGCCAGCAAGTGAAGGATGAACATCAGAGACCAGCAAGATTGCTTCAAAAATTTAGATACTAAAATGGAAATGGGAGAATATCACTATGGACTTTGTTGTGGGGTTACCCAAAACACGGAAGGGACATGATACGATTTGAGTAATCATTGATCAATTAACCAAATCTGCATACTTTTTACCGATCCATAAGATAGACTCGGTAGATCGCCTGGTGGAGTTATATTGCAGAGAGATTACCAGACTTCACGGTATACCTCTGAGTATCATATATGATAGAGACCTGTGATTAACTTCATGATTTTGACAAAGTCTTCAACAAGCCATGGGTACAGAGCTCCGTTTAAGTACAACTTTTCACCCACAAACAGATGGACAGTCAGAGCGCACCATATAGACACTAGAGGAACTGTTAAGAGCGTGCATCATGGATTTCGGAGACAGTTGGGAAGATCATTTACACTTGGTGGAATCTACATACAACAATAGCTATCATTCTGCTATTCAGATGACGCCATTTGAGGCTCTATATGGTAGAGCATGTCGATCCCCTACCTTATGGGAAAAAGTTGGTGAACGATAAACACAGAGCATTTAGCATGACGTTGAATTAGTACGCACCATCAGACGAAGAATGTCAAAAGCTCAGGATCAACAAAAGAGTTATGCAAATAAGAGATTGAGACCTTTGGAGTTCACAATGGGTGACCATGTGTTTCTGCGTGTTTCACCCACTAAAGGGGTTAAGGGGTTTGGACTGAAAGGTAAGTTGGCTCATCGCTACATCGGGCCCTTTCAGATATTGGAGAGAATATGTGAGGTAGCCTATCAGTTGACATTACTACCAACCTTTGCCGGTGTACATAACGTGTTCCATGTATCCATGCTGAGGAAGTATGTGTCACATCCTACTCACATTCTGAGGGATGTGTCGATCCCACTCCAACCAGATGTAACATATGAAGAGATTCCTGTGCATATTCTGGGTCACAAGGAGCGCCAGTTGTGGAACAAAATCATTCAACTTGTCAAGGTTGGATGGTAGCATCATACTGATGAAGAAGCAACCTAGGAGCTTGAAGAAAAGATTCAAGCTCGATACCCTCACCTGTTTACTTAAGATGCGTGTAGTTTCTTCAGTACTTAAATTGATTGAACATACTAATGTCCACTTACAACACTTAAGTAGGAATTTGGGGACCAAATTCTTATTAGTGGGGGAGAATGTTAGATATGATAAATAAATAATAATAAAATAATAAGTGATGATTAAGAAATAATCTTATAGAATTTTTAGAAATTTTTCAGAATTTAAATCGAATTTATATGACATTTTAAGGGGATAAAAATATTAGGCTTTGAGGGAGCCTGTTTAGAATACCAATTAAGTTAAGAGTTAATTAATTTCATTAACTTAAGTTCAAATAGAAAACCTAGGTATAAAATTTCTTTCCTCCCCTCTCAAATCCCGAACCCTCCTTTTCTCCCGATTCTTCTCCGCCGCCAACCCTCAGGCCATTGTGAGTAACCTGCCGCCAGCCTGCCTCCCTTCCCGAATTCTACCATCACCCTCTCCCTTGCATCTTCGAAGTCGGCGCCACCTGATCGCAACAACGCCACCAAAAAATAGCTACTACTGTTGCGGTCGCCGCCGCCAAGCCTCTTCACTCGCGACGTAGTTGCTCCGCCGGTTGCTGTGAGCCGCTGTTGGAGCAATGAACAGTCGCAGCTCCACCGCCCATCCCACTCGCGGGCCGCACCGGCCACCTGCCCTTCCAGCTCGCGCGTCTCAACCGCTCCAAGCAACCATCATCCGCCGCGAGCAGCATGCAACACCCAGAGCAAAATCAGTTGTCGCTACAGTGGCTTGAGTCTTCGGTGTCGTTATTGGTTGTCGCCTCTTGTCACCGATGTGACCTTGCACCGGAGAAGAAAAGGGAAGGTAACGGATGTGAATGAAATTAAGGTTAAATAGGTTGATTGTTGAGATTGACTAACTAGTTGATTAATCGAGCAAATAAATAATCTAGAACCATTAATTAAATTGGTTAGTTAAGCTTAATTAGATGAGTGATCCAGTGCTAATCAGTTCAAGGGTTAAGCTAGTATTTCGATAATTAACTAGTTTGATTAATTGGCTATATCGATTAACCCATATATTGATTAATAAATCGGTTGATGCTACTACTAAACTCATAGTAGAACTTAGTTATATTTTGTATTCTATGTGTAGGATTTTGATTCGAGACAAACTTTCGGACATGAAGACAGTCAGCACGACCTACATATCAGGCAGGTATTTTCTTTCCTTGTTCTCATTAGGATATTGACCTTAGTGCATGAGATATGGACTGGATACGTAGTTTTATTACCTTGGCTCTATTCTTATTCTTGCTTGAGTTTGATACTTGGTTGCTTGATCTTTGAGTTGATCATTTTGATATTCATGCTGTCTTATTTTGGCTATCCATGTTTTGTAGTTGTACACATGTGTGTGGTGTGTATCGTAGGGGTTTATTCTTCTAGTTATAATTGTACACACGTGTGTGGTGTGTACTATAGGGGGTTATCTTTTTAATTGTAGTTGTACACATGTATGTGGTGTGTACCGTAGGGGGGATTATCTTTCTAATTGTAGTTATACATACATGTGCGGCGTGTACCGCAGGTGATTTACCTTGCTAGTTGTGATTGTATACATTGCATTTCATGCATGCTGTCGATTACGATCTTCCTTGTGGTTGAGAGAAAGTCGTTAATCATATCTGCCCACTTGGCCACTTGGGATAGTGGTACCTGGAGTGGTGTACAGTTTGTCATGTCGTGCCCACTCAGCCACTCGGGATAGTAGTAGATGGAGTTGCGTGCAGGCAGGGACCTTCTCCATTTGTAGCTAGATAACTACTTTGCATACTGTCCACTCGGCCACTTGAGAGCAGTGGTAGCTGGAGTGTCATACAATTGTCATGTTCTGCCCATTCGGCCACACAGATGTTGTGACCTTGCTGGAGTGGTGAGTGGGAGTGACCTTGCATATTCATGTTATGTGTGTGTGTATATATATATATATATTCGTTGCATTTGCTTGTGATATGTTACATATGATTGAGATAAGATTGTGGCATTTGTGTGACCTTGTCATGCATGTTATTAGTAGGTATATGTTCTATAGGTTACTCTTGTGGTTACGAGCAGTACTATTGTAGATCCTTTTTTTACTTCTGTACATTGTCCTATACTTGGTGGATCGGTTTGGGTATTAGTAGTTATATTGTTCTTACTATTGTTTGTGATGATATTACCTTTGAGACTGTATACCTTTGATCCCCTTACTATTAGTTGTTCATGCACTATCCTCTTACACCCGCGGAGTCATTTGGACTCACTACCCCATTGTGTTTATTTCCTCAAGTAGCAGATAGAAGATAAGTGGAGTCGCTTGGAGGTCCTGTTCGTCGGTCCCACGTCATGTTAAGAGTTTTTCATTTTACTGTGTATTGCACTTTCTATTGCATTTTGCTTTTCGGACCTGTTTTGTAATAAGATAGACTTGTGCATGGATTTTTATCCTATTTGATACTTTGTTTTGGTCATTTTACTTGTTATGTTTAAGTCATGTCGGCACACAGATTATGCAGTTTACATTTAAGTGGGTTTTATTCATCTTCATGTCTCAATTGGATATCGTTCATTTTTGCATGGTTTTGTGTTTGTACCAGCTATGTGGTCTTGTATCGTATTGTATCCACCATTGTCACAAGGGGGTACCGTCCGTTACGTCGGACAAGTATACCCCCGGGGCGTGACACCTCTTGTCACCTAGAACCACTTCAAGCGCCCGAAGTTCCTTTTTCTTCCAACTCTTATACTTAGTTTCCTACATCACAGTGTTAACACAGATATAATATGAATATGAATGACAGCTCTCCGAGCTGTCTAGTCTCAACTTCAGGTCTCTCGTGAAACTTTATGTTGGATCAATGTCTACTTCTCTCTTTCCAAGAGTGCATCCTCACCACTCCACTCGGGAGAGTTTATCTAATGTCAATCCTTGTTCCACCTGACCTGCTTGGACTTTTGTTCAACCGATCTTGACCCTCGGGACTTTCCGCTAGACCTCCAACCCTCAACCCATCTAGACTTTCTGTCTGGTGTCCTCGACCCCTAGAATTTTCTGCCCTATGCCCTCGATCTACTAAGTCTTCCTGCCTAGTCCCTCCAACGAAGACTTCCTTGCCTAGCCTCAAATACATCTTTCCTTGCCTAGCCTCAACTAGGACTTTCCTGCAAGTTTGATCAACATGTTAGAATATCACAAGACTTAACTTTGACCCTTTACTAACATCAAAACTTAGGTTCTATCATATGGTGCTTCTTGCACCAACATCTCATACCACCTTTCTTTGTATTTCCATGTAACATGAGTCATCAAAAAATCCAATGCATATTTTTAAGTCCCTACATACTCAAACATACACATTAGATCAAACACAAGACTTAATTTAAACTCTTTGTCTCAAATCAAAACTCGTGGTCAAACCACTTGGACACTAACACTTTCACCTCTCATTTAAAAAAACTCACATTAGTATTGTTGTTAAGTAAATATGATAGACCTAAGTCTAATAGTGAGTTGTGTCAAAATTATACTAAGTTGTCTAAATTTTAGAAACTCACAGTATACTATCTAGGCTACAAAATTAAGGTTTAAAGGTATGGTGAGACTTAGGAGGCCCCTAAGAATGTATTGGTTCTAGTTTGGATTAATTTAGATGTGTCTAAGATTATCAATGAGTTTTGAATTTATACTTATCAGGTTTTTTATTCAAATCAAAATTATTATATTCTTAGAATACTTTTGAGTGTAATCATGTCCTTCAATTTTAATTTCATCCTATATTTAGTTCGTTATGAGGTTTATAAAAAAATAGCTTTTTAGAGAGAGAGAAACAATGCTTTTAAAATCCACTATAACATGACTCATTTTTCAATATTTTAAATATGTTTTAGTAGCTCAGGTGTGTCAGATAAATACATGTATAGAGAGAAGGGTATTTTAGAAAAGAGATGTATGATTTGAAAAATATGAAAGTGTGGTGCGTAATTTGGGTATTAATAAAAGTCAAGTATATGGTTTAGTAAAATATCATATA
>JBBUKS010036861.1:0-10787 GCA_038050645.1 Hedychium gardnerianum | reverse complement strand
TTAATTATTATATTATTGTTTCGACAGTGACTTTTGTCTTCACGAAGTCAAATAAGAGGATGAGAGAGAAAGGAATATATAACATAGAGTGATGCTACATGTTCATTCATGAATGTTAATTTTTTTTTAACTTAAGATTTAAAAGTACAAGATTTAAATTAAAGGAATCGAGAAAAAAAATTAACATTAGCTGTTGATGCGATAGGGTGTTCACGGATGAATATACAATATATCACTCCTCATATAATATAATATAATATAATATAATACAAGATACAAAGGAATTGAAGTCAACTTTCATAGCTTGCATATATTAATTAATATATAACTAACCTATTTATCTAGGCATAAATATTATCTTAAAAATAAGAAGAAGAATCAAATAACAAATATTTATTTATTTATTTTTGAAAGATTCTATAAAAAAAATATGATTAATTAAATCTATTACCATCTTAATCAATTCGTTAGTTAGTTAACTGATGTCGGATGTTAAGAAAATATGTTACTAAATTGAATATTGAGGTGGCAATTAATGACGATGTGGATGTTTGCTAATTATGTGGATGTTGAGATCTTGGTCCGACTTGTATAGCGTGGCCTAACTTGTGTGCACTAGAGCAAATTTTAGAGGGTGCCGGAGTTATCCAATAAAACCCCTCCAATCTTTTAGAGGGAGAGAGTTCTTATAGTAACTTATTTTTTTTAGAGATGATCAATATGAGAATCAAATTCTCATTGATAAGTATATCATTCTATTGTTTATCATCGCATATTGCCCCGGGGCTGGGTCATATTTGCTTTTGGCTGATAACCACATAGGTAATAATGATTGTCTATCTAGCTTACTAAATTTGAAAAAGGAGAGTTCAGAGTGTTTAGATAGGAAAGTTCGACATAGCTGATGGCATTTAGCTACTGACCTCCTGAAATGTCACTGGTTCTTAGAACACTTGATATGCCAATGTGAAGTGGGGCATATAGTTATGACCTAAAGTTATTCCAAATTGGACTGTGATTCAGCGATAATAATATTTTAATAGTTTATAAGTATTTATAATTTAATTTTTAATTATATCATAGATTTTTTTTCAATATTATATATATATATATATATATTCTATCCATCCATAAAAAAAATTTCAACATTAAAAGTCATTTAAACCTGTCATCTTAGTATCTCTATTATTATTATTATTATTATTTTCCAAGCTAATAATGTAATGAATAGATCCAGTGAATAATCAAGAAATTTAAAATTTGAATCTCAACTACGACGCATTATAAGAATTTTTTCCTCCAATAAAACGCGAACCTAAAAATACTGACTATTTGGATGAACCTCCATTAATACTTTTTGATTTATCCTAATGACCGGTGAGAAATTTTCGTAGAGTCGGATCGATCATTCCAGATCCGATATTACACGACTTGATTAATTATTTTTTTTCTATTATTATTTTCAATGAATGCTTATTAAAATATATTAATTCTCACGCATAACGCATATATGAGAGTTCAATATTTATATCATTTAATTTTATATTAATTTATACATAATTTTGGTGGCATGGAGTTTATATACATGAATAATTAATTAATTAAATAAACGGGTAAAGTGAAAAGGGACAAAATAATGATGACGTCATAAAAGGTTTTCTCTGCGTCCACTCAATGCGCACCCGCCGGATAAGTCATCCGGACATGGGCCCCAGCGTCTACTGCAGACCTGGACGTCAAAACGACTCTTCGCTGTCTCCAGTTCGCGTCCCCGAAAAACCACCCGACCACGTACTCGTCTTACGACGCGGCCATCAATGGTGAGGGCCACCACGCTATCCCTGTACGAGTCACGAGCGAACTCGACGGGCATCCCGTGGGGGACGGAACCGTGGGGTGTCTACTAGGAGCCGCGTCAATGAATGCTGTCTCGCATACGACAACTTCCAGCGACGTACCGTCGGCCGCCGTGTCACGCGTGTGCTAAATGACTAATTTGCTCTCAATTTTTAAACAACGAGAAACAATAAGTTCAAAATTCAACCGACGAAATCGATTTAATCGAAATCAGATAAATTAATTTACGATTGAATTAATCAAACTTTTATATATTTTTATCTAATTTTAATTTCTAAATCAATGACTTTACAAATATGTACTTATTTATCATTACTAATGATAATTTTAAAAACTTAATATCATTCACACAAAATCAGATATTATTTTTCTATCTAAATCTATAATAATTATAATAATTGTAGAAGATTTATTCCATTTAACTGAATTATTTATTTAAACTATGAATTAATTAAAATAATTAATATTTTTTTTAAAAAATAAAATTTTAAAATAATCAAATTAAAATTTTAAATTTAATAGAATTATTGCTCATCTTCACATGAAATGCTAGCCTCATCTCATATCACGGTGTAATAAAAATGTATCAAATTATTATTTAAATATTCATAATTTAATTTTTAATTATATAACATATTTAAAAATATATATATATTAAATTTTTGTATCGTTCAGTATTTCTCGACTTATCTTATTAATTCGATTGGTTCATCATTTTCGTATGGAATGTTGGCGACGGATGTTTTCGGAACTTCGGGCAAGAGAAGCACACGTGTCTGTCGTCCCAGTGCGGTAGTAGCAGTTCGCACGAGAAGCCCATTTAAGAGGGCGAAGGAATGCATCAATGGCGGAGGAGGTTGGAGCGCAGTGACTAGATAACTGCAATAGAGAAGAGAGCGAGAGGGTTTGGGAAGCCAATCTCAACTTTTCCACCTCTTTCTTCCTCTCGATACATCGAGCAGATTCGAATCAATCAGGATTTTATCGGCAGATTCAATAGGAGAAAAATGGCGAAGCAGACGAACGGATGCTTCCTCCTCTGTCTCCTCTTTTCAGGTCCATTATTCTTGATTCATATCCCTCTATCTGTGTTCTATCACGTCGAGTGTTTTAGCCCAAATCATTTCACCATAATTTTAGCATATTGATTTCTTTTTTTTAAAAAAAAAAAGAGAAGAGATATTGATGCGATTTCGATCTAGAGAAGTTGGCAGATTGTGATAAATACTAGAACTTCTTGAATTTAAGTTTTTTTTTTATCAGAGAATTCATGGGCAATTTTTGTGAATATGTTTACAATTGCTGTGTAATTTGTGATTCTGCTCAAGAATGAGCAGAGAGATTAATTTAATAGGTGTAGACAAAAACCACATGCATACTAAATGCTTGGTGCCTCCTTTGTAAGATCCATGGATGAGATTATGTTGCCCCAACGAGTTGACACAGCTGATACTTACATGAGTGATTGTTCCAATAAATTTTGAGATCAATTCTTAGCAGGGCAAAATGTCTCACCGGGTGCTTGATCTTCTCATACAAAGGGTCGCGGCATTAAAGCAAATGTCCTCCATGATTTATTCTCTTCTAGAGAATATTGGGTCGCCCTGGAAGGGGGCCGCTAAGGTGACAGATGGTTGCTCCAATAGATTTTGAGGTCAATTCTCAGCGAGTATAAAATATCTCATTGGGTGTCTGACCTCCCCATATAAATGGTCACTGCTAAGGCAAATGTCCTTCGTGATTTATCCCCTTTCAGAGATTGTGGAGTCATCTTTGAGAGTCGCTAAGATGACGACTTCACCTTTTACTACAATGAATGAGATCATGTTGGATTTGGTTGGGTTTTAGTTTGATGTGATTATAATATATCTAGCATTTTTTGAAATCCCATTTTTGCTGTGGATCGAGGTTAGCATTTAAAAATTATCAGAGAATTGGATGAGTTGTCGTTTAAAATCTAGTGAGTGATTCCTGTGTCACTAATGCACAAGAGAAATAATGTTAATAAAATTCAGCTGATGTGATAAATGAGCTTAAAATGGTTATCTGGAAGAGAGATTAAATAGTTTTAACATAACTTTCAGCAAATTATACATGCATATGGTGAGTACAAATTGCATCATAGACCATTTCTTATTGGGAGCTTGAGCAATAGATTGGGATTGAGGCTAAAAGCAAGAAATTTTGGAATCACCCTATGATTGTTAGAGGAGAGATATATAATACTCCCTTGGTTCACATGATCACAAAAGACATATGAAGTGCAGAAATTCTTCCTCCTTGAAGGGAATAAACTTCTTCTGAAAGAGAGCATCCCTGCGATGGAGCTGCAAAAGAATTTTCCTTTTTGTTAAAAGTTTTCTTCATGTAGTCATCTGTTTTCTTCATATTTTGTAGTTTTTTCATTTCAGTGCAACATGGAAGCATAATGTTTGCACTTTCCTAAAAGCTCTAACTTTTTGAAATGCTAGCAGCCCTATAGAATCTTGGAATGCAACCAAAAACTGTAATTTCTTGTTGAGTTTTCTCATCATTTGTAAATTCTTTGTTAAGGAGAGCCTTACTTTGTGTATATGCAACCAGATTGTACGGCACGAGCCAATTTCTTTCTGCTGGAAGTTTTTGTTTTAGAATCTCCCTTGTCTCTTCAGTCTTTATGAACTGTGATATGGAATGACATTCATCTTTACAGGTCAAGTTATCCAAATTCTTGGCATCACAGTAGGTATCAATTATGGGCAAATTGCCAACGATCTTCCTTCTCCAAATCGAGTTGCAAGCCTACTACGTTCCCTCAGCATCAGCAGAGTAAAGCTTTATGACGCTGATCAGAATGTTCTTAGTGCGTTCATCAATACTGACATCGAGTTTGTAATAGGAATTGGCAACGAGAATGTGTCGACAATGACTGATCCAGCAAAAGCACTTGGATGGCTCCAACAGTATGTCCTGCCTCACCTTCCTTTTACTAAGATCACCTGCATAACCGTTGGAAATGAAATCTTCAAAGGAAATGATACTGTTCTGATGGCAAATCTTCTACCAGCCATGCAATCAGTTTACCGAGGCCTGGTTTCGCTCGGATTGGATAAAAAGGTAAATGTCACCAGTGCTCATTCCCTCGACATGTTAGGGAACTCTTACCCTCCTTCAGCAGGCTCATTCAAACAAGATCTAGCAGTTTATATCCAGCCAATCCTTAACTTCCATTCGATGACAAAATCACCCTTCCTCATCAATGCCTACCCTTATTTTGCATACAAAGCAAATGCTGGAACTGTCTCCTTAGACTATGTCCTCTTCGAACCCAATGCAGGAGTTACCGATGCACTCACAAACCTGAACTACGACAACATGCTATATGCACAGATTGATGCGGTTTATGCTGCTGTCAGAGCATGGGGACACCCCGATATTGAAGTCAGGATTTCTGAGACTGGATGGCCATCTAGAGGGGACTCCGACGAGATAGGAGCGACACCAGAAAATGCTGCAAAGTACAATGGTAATTTGCTGCAGAGGATAGCCATGAAACAGGGAACTCCAATGAATCCTTCTGTTCCAGTAGATATATACGTCTTTGCATTGTTTAATGAAGACTTAAAGCCCGGGCCAACTTCTGAAAGAAACTACGGACTATTTTATCCTGATGGCACTCCGGTTTATAATATCGGTTTGCATGGATATCTTCCGCCTATGTTGTCTTCGAGTTTCAAGGTAAACAATATCTTCTTGCTCGAGTATCAAAATGTTCTAAACTTTGCTGGGCCATCTGTATCCATATCTCCATGAGTAACCTGTGTTTGTTGCTGTAACCATTCTTATCTTGCAGATGGTGCCAGCTTTGAGCACTTTGGGAATTGCCATTGCAATTTTGCTCCTAGCCTGACAGTTATCTCTACGACATCAACAGAAGTGGATCGATAAGTGGAAGAGCTTGTTGACACCGACTGAACACGAATCGGATTCGGTCTTCCATGGCGTTGGCGGCAACAATGCAATTGAAATTGCAATCATTGGAGATGAGATGGGACGCACCTTATTAGCATTTCAGATAAGTGGGAGCTCTCATGGTGCCTAAATGGCATGTGGACACTGAAAATTTCTTTTGAATGGAACATGATTCTGTTCTAATAATCCCAGAAAGCCTCTCTCGTCCTTTGTTAAAGATTTTGTTTTTTTATCAATTTATTCGTCTTTTGTCATAATTCAGAATAAATGGATTTTCTAGTTATTCTGAAAGAAAAAAGAAGATCAGAGAGGACTAATTCATCACAAGGCAAATGTGTAGTGTATATATGGTGGCATCTTGCTGTGCTGCTCGTTGCCGTTCTTTATGTTCTTGTGGCTTTTTTTGATGCTGATGGGAACATTTTTAGAACCTCGATGGGTCAAGAATGTGTTGAATTCCTTTCCTTTTCTACGTGACCTCAGATTTTAGCATCGATGCCTAACTCATTTGTGCTTTGTTTAATTGTGTCTTCATTTTCCTGCGGAAAAAAATAGGTAATAATTGAAGAATTAGAGGAAAATCAAACAGAAGAAGAAAGATAGATTTTGATTCCCAATTATAACATATTATATATTTTTCTCTAATGAAAAGAAAAACTTGATATGATTGTTGGATGAGGAGCCATAAATATTTTTGGATTTACTTGATGGCTATGAAATTTAATCGGTCATCTTTAGAATTTAATTATTGAAAAAATAGATATTTAGATTATTAAAATAATAATAATAAGATTTGAAAAAATGTTTAAAAGTTTGGAGAGATTTATGGATTAACCTAATTATCATAATTATCCTTCCAGATTAGAGAGTTTAAAATTCTGCCAAAGGATGAAAGAAGTCAACTCCACTGCTCAAATTCCAACGAACTGTAAATTGTGCACATGACAAAATGACCAAAATGCCCATCGTAGTTTCTTGCCATGGAATTCGATCGAAATACACTGAAGTTGAATATTCATTCCTAATAATTCTAACTCTAGTTTTCGTAGTTATTAAATTGAACCAAATTATTTTAAACAAGGTCAAATTACTAAAATATTTTTCCTTTTGGGTCTTCTTCCTATTGAATTCAAATCAAACTCACATGACAAAATTAAATTTTCAAATTAATTATCAGATCAAATAGGTGAACCTTTAAATATTTATTAGTGATCTCTATTTAAATTCATTGAATTCTCAAGCTTTTGGACAAGGCTAAAGGCTTTCATCTTGCTCATTCAACTGTTGAATGTCTGAGCACGTTTTGGTGGCCTATGCTTAAATGTCTTTTTTTTATTATTTTTTTTTATAATTCAAATATGTGTGCCTTACACTCAACTATTGGTCTTCCCCTTAGTTTGTCTATCAAATAAATTCAAAAGTACGAGCAACTCTTTGCTCAACAATTAATATTTTAAATTTTTCATCCTATTAGAAAAAAATGCTTTACGGAGCATCATAGCTAGAATTCAAACTATGAATGCTTTGGGTAGTCTATTAAACGTCTTGTTATTGCACCATGCCGGAGACACTAAACATATCTAAATGGTCTCTATTTACATGTCTTCAAACCGAACCCCTACATATGCCTTCGTTAATGCTCACTCCTTGTGGTTAATGCTCACTCCATAAACATGTCTAGGTGACTGCTATCTTAGTCTTATTTTTAAATTTTCAATATTCAAATGACAAAACCATAAACAAATAATATAAATTATTGATTAAGATGTCTTAATCTTATGATTGTCATCTCTTAAGATTACAAAATGTTTTAGAAAAAACATGCTCTAACTTTAAATTGCATACGCATGGAGAAATGCATACTAAACATACATTGTCACCACACTAAGATACTTGGAACATTTGTCATATGCAATCCTCTGAAGGAAAGATAGATTTTCTATCTCAAAAATTCCTCCTTCATTCACTTGATTGCTCCTTTATTCAGGGCATCATCTCAACTGATCAAAACCAACAATACAAAGTTGTTTTTCTTACAAATAAAAGCTATTTATGTAGCAAGTATTTGCTTCATACAAATTTATTTGTGATGCGAATGATTAATTGATATATTTGATACCCTAATACCTCAACAAGGCTTCATCATCTGCACGTTGTAACTTATCCAGATTAAACAAAATACCAAATGTTTCTTCATATTTTTAAAACTATTCAAATCGATTTTTCATAAAAGAATGAGCTTGATCGATTATAAAGAGAAAGTAGTTGATTCAAAAAGATTATGCAGCTGACTGTGTCACTTCTTCACTATTATTTTCATCAAATTATTTCTTTCTTCGAACAATACGTTTCTCTCAAAATACAACCTCAATGCTCATCTCACATGTCATTTCTTTAGCTTCAACATGGTCTTATCATAACCATCTTCTCTAAATTCTTCTAGAAATAAAAAAAAAATACTTTGTAAAAGTTTGATAGCAATATCAAAATCCAAATCTTCAAATTGAAACAAATTGCTCACAGTGTTGATAGCATGTAACAACATGTACCAAATTACCACACCAAGCAAGAATTTAAAATTCTCAAGTTCATATAACGCTAAGGACTCGGCTTCACTCTTCATTTTGGGATCTTCACTATCATTTGCCAAGTCATACAAAGCATCTCTTTTTTATGCAGTTTGCTCCTTTATAGGTTTAACACTCTCTCAACATGACTTTCCCAATATATTTGTGATAATAGCTTAACTATCAAACTCTTCACATGATCTTTGAAAATCTTCCATCGTTTGATAGAAGAAGAGAACAATGTATAAATCCGTTGTATCACTCCAAGCTAAATTAAAACTATGACAACCACAAGGAATATATATAAAAAGCTCTCGATTCATTTCAAGTAATCTTTTTTGTACAACTTTATGTCTCCCTTTCATATTAGATTCATTATCATATTCTTGACCTCTAATATCATCAATATCAAGCTCAAGATTGACTAAAACATTTTTAAGATGCATAAAAAGCCCAAGTACTAAAGTCTCATCAACCTATACAAATTGCACCAAATATTCTTCTACTTTTGTGGAACTTTCTGAATGATTTAAACATCATATGACAATGGATATTTGTTCCTTGTGACTGATATCAGGAGTACAATATAATATAATTGAAAAATATTTTGCTTGTCTAACCTTTGCAAGTATTATTTTTCTTACCTCACTTGTCAACATCTGTATCAACTCATTTCTGCAACCAAGATATGTAGTATAAATCTCATGGTCTTTAATCTGCTAGAGGTGCTCTTTCATTACTAGATCAAATTTTGCAATCAATTCAATCATTTGTAGGAACAAATCATTGTTTTCAACATAAAACTTTTCACAACTTCCTCGGAATGCTAAGTTATTTTTTGTCAATCGTTGAATAATTACGATTATCCTCTGTGACACTTGTTTCCAATGTTCTTTCTTTATTAAGTTGTATTTGTACACCTGCATCAATCACTTTATTTGTTCTCAATCTTCTTTCCAATTCAAGCCAATTTTTCTTACACTCCATATGCTCATTACTTGCTTCATAATTTGCAAGACAATGACTCAAATTATATCAATCATTATATCCTTCATTAGCTAACTGACCATATCCAACCTTAGTTACTTGCTTCTTGAATAACTTACAACAAAACAAAAAATCTTATGAGAAGAAACTAAATATAATAGCCATCTTCTATCACTTTTCTCCCTGTTTGGTAGAATTATCTTATAATGTGACGTATTGAAATGTCTATTAGCACTATCTTTAGGAAATGCATTACGAATATCTCTCTTTGGGCCTCTTTCTATTAAAAAGTTTCTAACTTTCTCATTAATATTATCCCCTTCTTTGATAGGATCACAAGAAGGATTATAGTGTGAGGGATTATATTGGGTCAATTTACACACACTATTATATAATAAATTTTTATAAAAAATTTATGGACCTCTAAGAAAATAGGCCTGAGTCGGATGACTCATTTGCCTCCTAATAGGCATGGCCCCGCACAAATTGAATATCAAACTCAGCTTGGTGCATGATAAAAAAACTCATCATGATATATGCTAATAAAAAAAACTCATCATAGTTTCAATGATCAGAACACACCAAACCTAGCTTGGTACATGATCAAGAACTTATCAGAGTTTGTATTTTCTTTGTAGATCATACCTTTGACAAGAAAGCTGTTGCATTCCCAAATGTCCTTTAAAGCTCATCTCTCCATTTCACTTCAACCTCTACTAAATCTTTACAATTTCTTGAGTTGAGGTATATCTGTCAACTTCAGCTGTGTGTTAAATATGCTCAACTCACCAAAGTTGACCTCCTCCCAGAAAGACCACTATGGCACCACATGGTGGACTTGAAACTCCTCGTCGGTAGTGTGGAGCTCATCTATAGTGCATTGCTCCACATGATCAACTCTTCTATAGGCGATAAAGCTGACCAACTCATCCACCATTCCTTCTTTTCGCTCACCTGATTGTGAAGGGCATCATCAAGGGCGTCAATGGCTACCCTTGCATCCACATCCTTTAACTCCAACACTTCTCACACAGGATATAGCTGGGAGGGATACTTTGGGACTTTCATTTTTGGATGAAGGTAAATGCTTTATAAATCAAAATGTGATGTACAAGTTTAGACGCCTACAAAATGATAGACATGCATCTGAATATTAAGAAATATCCTATCTGCATCGGGTGTAGGACTCTCGTGTTGGCATCTATTCCTAGCTTGCCACAAAAGAAAAATCATACAAGAAACGCCTAAGTATCCAGCTTTGGTGAGACGCCCGTTGCCACGGTAAGTCTGTTGGAAGACATTGAAAAGTCGGATTGAGATGTTTATCTACTGCCATATGCCTAGCCATGTCTTCACTTTACTCCATATTGCTTTGCTAATGGGGCATTGGAAGAATAGATGAGCACTTGTCTCATCCGCATTCTT
>JBBUKS010036850.1:0-10788 GCA_038050645.1 Hedychium gardnerianum | reverse complement strand
ATTTCCGAACGAAAAAGAAAAGATTTTCGAACGAGATTCACTCCCCCCCTCTCTCTCGTCTCTAACGATCCAACAATTATTACCAAAGATAATACCAAGATTATTATGGTATATACCTTTGTAGCATGCCCTTTGCTTTCCTTTAATCGTAGACTTTTCTTTGCTCTTGACTTTGGATGCTCCATCTTTGTGTGAACCAACTCCCTTCTTAAGATGTTTCAACATCTTCTCAAGATAATAGAACAAGCCCAAGGGGAGAAAGGGGAAGGGAAGAATCAAGTGAAGAGAGAAGAATCCCTCACTTGAGAAGAGAAGAGTGTAGCGATGAGAGTCTTGGATGGGATTGAGAAGATGGAGATAAGATAAGGGAGATGGAAGAAGGTCTTCGAAAGTGGTGAAGGAGAAAGAAGTGAAGAAGTTGGAAGGGGTGAGTCGGCATGACCGTGTGGGAGTAAAACATAGGTCGTGACTTAGGGGTTTCAACCCTTTCATTGACGCCACACGGCCGTGTCAAAAGACACGGCCCCACCGTGACAAGTTCTGTTTGGGAGGCAATTCTTCCCAAAGCCATGTCGAAAATGGCACGACCGTGTTGATGATTTATTGATTTTTTTTTACACGGTCATGCCAAAAGACACGGCCAAGGCGTGGTTGCTTCAAACTCCTGCTCTAAAATTGATATGGTCGTGTCAAAAGACATGGTCGTGTCGTGGCTTGATATGAAATGCCCTTTGAAAGAGGCATGATCGTGCCTGAGAGGCACGACCCTGTCGTGAGTACTTCGGAAGACTGCTTGCAATGAGGCATGACTGTGTCAAAAAGACACGACCATGCCGTGGCTTCTTCTGGAGATTGCTGCTGGTGAGGCACGGTCGTGCCTTTTGGGCACGGCCTGCCTCTAACTTCTCTTCAAGACACCTTCCACACCCGCGATAAGTACTACGACCAACTCATGTAGTTTGCAGCCCTAAAATTTATTTTAAAAAAACTCACATAAATATCAAAAATAAGAAATTAATAACAAAAAAACTAAAATACGAAAATAAACCCTTGGGTTGCCTCCCAAGAAGCACTCGTTTAAGGTCGTGAGTTAGACCCCTGTCTTGGCTCAATCCGGAGGATGAGGTTCAGAAAAATATCGTTCTTCTTCCTCTTCATCAGACATCTCCTAGAAGTATCTTTTCAATCTTTGCCCATGCATCATGATTCCTTGCTTCAGATATCAACTGCTCCATATGAATATACCTTTTGAACTCTGAAAGGTCCTATCCATCGTGATTTTAACTTTCCAGGAAAAAGTCTTAGTCTTGAATTGAATAGCAACACAAGGTCTCCTTCATAAAATTCTCTTCGCACGATGTGTTTATCATGCCAATTTTGTATTCTTTCCTTGTGAGACTTAGCATGCTCGTAAGTATCCGGTCTTAGTTCATCTAATTTATTGAGTTGAAGTTTACTCTTTTCTCCGGCTGATTTCAAATCAAAGTTGTGTTGTTGAATTGCCCAATAGGCCTTATGCTCCAATTCTATCGGAAGATGATAAGGCTTTTCATAAACAAAATGAAATGGTGTTATTCCAATTGGAGTCTTATAAGCAGTATGGTAAGCCCATAGAGCATCATCCAACTTCAGAGACCAGTTGTTTCTGGATATGGATACCATCTTTTCCAATATACCTTTGATCTCTCTTTTTGAAATCTCTACTAGCCCACTTGTCTGTGGATGATATGACGTTGCAATTTTATAACTTATCCCGTATTTCTTAAGTAAGTTTTCAATTTTTTTAATGAAGTGAGATCCTCCAACATTGATAACTACTCTGGAACTCTAAACCCGGGAAAGATTATTTTCTTGAACATCTTAATGATGGTTTTGACATCACAAGTAGAGGAGACAATAGCTTCTACCCATTTATATACATAATCTACAACAACCAGATATAATTATTTCCACATGATAAAGGAAATGATCCCATAAAATCAACTCCCCAAACAAGGATAAAGTTCAAAGGCATCTCATGCCGCTTAGAAATATTGTCAGTTTTCTGACAAGGATCACAAGATAGCACATATTCCCTTGCATCTTTGAACAAATGGGGCCAAAAGAACCCAACAACTTTAGTTACTGTCTTTACAATTCTGAGGTGTCCCCCATACGATGATGAGTGACAATGATGCAAGATTTGCTTAGTTTCATCCTCAGGTATACATCTTCGATTCACCAACTTCTTGTAAAGTAGGGGTTCATCCCATACATAATAATTGACATCTGTAAATAATTTCTTTCTCTGCTAAGAAGTGAAATTTGGTGGGAGAATTTCACAAGCAAAATAATTCACAAAATATGCATACCATGGAACATTCAGGCTAGTGACGAATAAAAGATGTTCATCTGAAAAAGAGTCATCAATGGGCAAATGGTCATCTACGTTTCCTTGCACATCTTGACACATTCTGGATAAATGGTCTGCACAATATTTTCTACCCCTTTCTTATCTCTGATTTCTAAATCGAATTCCTGAAATAGCAATATCCATCTGATAAGTCATGATTTTGCATCTTTCTTGCTGAGTATATACCGAATGACTGCGTGATCTGTATAAACTATTACTTTTGATCCCACCAAATATGATCTAAACTTATCAAATGTAAAGACAACTACTAATAATTATTTTTCTGTAGTAGTATAGTTGATATGGGCATCATCTAAAGTTTTACTAGCATAATGTATGACATACACTTTCTTGTCCTTTCTTTATCCCAACATTGCTCCTACGGCATAGTCGCTCACATCACACATGATTTTGAATGGGAGCTTTCAATCCGATGCTTGTATTATAAGAGCGGTTACCAAATCTCTTTTTATCCTTCCAAAAGCATCTAGACAATTTTGATCAAAACAAAATTCAACATCCTTTAGCAATAAATTTGTCAAAGATTTGGGAATTTTGGAGAAATCTTTTATGAAGCATCGGTAGAATCCCTCATGTCCTAAGAAACTCCTTACCCCTTTCACATTAATCGGTGGAGGAAGTTTCTCAATTACTTCTACTTTCGCCTTATCAACTTTGATTGCTGGTTCAGAAATCTTATGACCTAGAATAATTCCTTCTTTAATCATGAAATAACATTTCTCTCAATTTAGGACTAAATTAACTTCCTCACATCTTCGTAAAACTCTAGAGAGAGTAGATAAACATGTGTCGAAGTCAATTCCATACACAAAAAAATCATCCATGAAAATAATCAAATTTGAAAAGATAGCCATCATACAACGTTGAAAAGTAGTGGGAGTGTTATAAAGATCAAAAGACATTCTTCTGTAAGCAAAGGTTTCGTACGGGCATGTAAAAGTGGTCTTCTATTGATCTTGAGGATGTATAGGAATTTGGTAAAATCCGGAATACCCATCTAGATAACAAAAATATGTGTGCTTAGCATTCAAGCATTTGGTCAATGAAGGGAAGAGAAAAATGATCCATCCTAGTCTCTTTGTTTAGCTTCCAATAGTCAATGCACATACATCATATGGTAACTATCCAAGTAGGAATCAATTTATTGTGTTCATTTTCAATTAGCGTCATCCCTTTTTTTGGAACCACATGCACTGGGCTTACCTATTCACTATCAGAGATGGGAATAATTCCTGCATTTAGTAGCTTCAACAATTCTTTTCTAACCACTTCTTTCAGGTTAGGATTTAGCCTTCGACTGAATATTTATAATATCTTCAAGCATGATTCTAAGCATGCATAGAGAAGGACTAATTCCTTTAATGTCATCGATGGTATATCCGATTATCTTCCTATGCAAGCTTAGCTTTTTGAGCAACTTTTTGATCTCAAATTCATTCAAACTTGATTTGACAATCACAGAGTTTGGCCCAAGAAATTCATATATGAGATTAGAAGGAAGAGGTTTAAGTTCTACTTGAGGTGGCGTGATTTCGAGTTCAAGTGACTTAATTTGCTCGTACTCTTGTAATTGGCAAGGAACTTCTTCCATATTTTGCTTATATTCTCTAAACTCATCATCTCGAGTTTTTGACTTCCTATAGATCAGGCTTACCTCGAAGGGATCCTCTAATATTTGAAGAAGTGCTTCTTCAAGATCACCACCATGTCTCTTAATAGTTTCATCACAATACCTATCAAGAATTGTTTCAGCCGAAATAGTCAATTCATCATCAGTCTGCTTGAATATTTCATGCTGAGACTGAATGACACTTTCTCTAAAGTTTTCAACATTATTGTTCGCCAGTTGTAGCTCCTCTTTGATGTTTAACCCTTTTTTCAAACTTCGCACTTCAAAGATTTTTAGTGAAGGAGTCATGAAATTTTCTTCTGACCATTCATGAAGGTTTGTTACCACCCGGTCAATCAGATCATATGTTTCATTCAAATTCTTATTCATTATAGAGCCCCCTGCTGAATCTAACTGAGTTTTGTTGGAGAAAGAAATTCCAATGTAAAATATATGGATAATCAGTCACTTTTCCATACCATGGTGTGGACATTGCTATAACAAGTTTAGGAATCTTTTCTATGTTTTGCATAATGACTCTCCATCTTTTTGCTTGAAGCTCATGATCTGATTCCTTAGACTATTTTTCTTGGTGGAAAATACTTGTAAAAAAATGGTTGTTCTAATTCATCCCATGTCGTGATGCTTCTAGGCAGTAGAGTATTTAATCAAGTTCTGGCTGAATCTCTGAGGCTAAAGGAAAATGCTAGTAGCCAAATGGTGTCTATTGGAACCCCTTCATATTTCAATGTATTACAATATCTGTAAAATTCCACAAATGGAGATATGGATTTTAAAAGTTTGACATTCCAAATTGAACTTTTTGAATCTTGGAAATAAATGCTAATCAAGTATGAAATTTTGAGCATAAATCGAAGGAGATACAATAGGATCCAATCCCCTTCTAGATAGGGGAGTAGCATAATCTTTCAGAGGCTTGTTTACCATAATAGAATGTGCTTCATATTTTGCCAACCTCAGAATCAAATCCAAATCTCCTTCAAAACAAAGTTCCAAAATATAATTATTTTAAAGAAGAAAATGCAGAATTTACGAAAAAAAAAATTGAATTGCAAAACTATTAACCAGAGAATAAATGCATAATTTATTAGCAAAAAGAAAGAAGTCTAGAGTAACTAAATTGCTAATCAACTAATGTTAATCGAAAACAGTCTCTGGTAACGACGCCAAAAACTTGTTGTTGAAATCGCAAGTATATGATTAAGTCGTTAAGTAATAAAATATCGAATTCATATGGACTATTGATTAAATACTAGTTAAGTTTGTAAAGTAAGTTATCAAGACGATCGAAGGTTGTTTAAAGTCACAAATGAGTGAGAGAGAGGGATCCAGTGAGAGCAAATGTTCACAGAGGGAGGAATTGGTTTGGGAAAATGATTCTAGGGTTTTGTTTTTATTATGATGTTAATTGATGTTCTATGAATTGTTTACCTCCTTACCCTCCATGTTTATGCTTTGTAGGGATTCTAACCACATTACTGGTATGGACCGTGAAGGTTACACTGAAGTATTTACATCATTTTCTTTCAATGCTATTAAGTAGAAGAGGTAACATAGAAAATTTGATTAAAGAAATACCCCTATCACATGAAGGTCCCAGTCATGTAGTCTAGATTACACAAGTCACTTCCTAACATTAAATTGGTGAAAATCCATTAAATACTAATTAGTTAATCCCTTGCGGAGAATTGATCCTCATTTTAAGGTAATGACTCTAGAAAGTTCGATTAAAGGGATACCCTCTGTCACTAAGGGCCCTTGGTCATACAATCTAAAGCATCTCTTCTACATAGGGACCAATCCTTCCCATCCAATTGCATTCATCACACACACATTTAATCAAACACAAACAAGGCACAACACAAGTAGAACATGTCATAAATATCTCATAGAACAAGAAAATGGGCAAATTCATAGTTTATACATCAACATCACATCAAAATTACTGCCTACATCCTAGAATTTCAAGAATATACTCTATAGCAAGAGAATTACAAACCAAAGACAGTGAAAGAATCATTCTTACAATCCAAATAGAGAATGGAGAGGAAGAAATACTTAGCGAGATGGTGTCGATGTCTTCGGATGAAATCCTTGCTTAGATTGTGGACGGATCGTTGAAATTTTCTTTGGAAATAGACCTTGTGGGTTCCCTAGAAGGGAAAATCCTCTTTCCCCCTCACAAAGGGGATCTTGTGCCCCTTTTATAGGTCCCCCATGGGCTGCAAATGATGTGGCACGGCTATGCTTGTGTGGCACGATCGTGTCGTGACAAACCGCTGAAGTTAGGCATGATCATGCTTCATGCACGACCAATCCGTGGGGGGATCTGGTCTTTGTTCTAGAAAAAGGCACGGTCGTGCCTTGGAGGTACAGTCGGGCCGTGAAAGCTATTGGAAATGGGAGAGACATGGTTGAAAAAGACATGGCCATGCCTTTGAGGCACGGCTGGGCCGTGTGTCTTGCTAGAAATGCTGGAGACGTTGCCAAAAAAGGCACAGTCATGCTTGGGAGGCATAGTCGGGCCGTGTGGCTTGCTGGAGAGTCCGGCTGAATAAGCACGGTCGTGCCTGGGTGGCACAACCTTTCTTTGGCTGAAGAAGGCACTGTCGTGCTTGTGAGGCACGACCATACTTTGCTGATTGCCCTCCAAGCTTGCTCAAATATCCATTTTGCTATATTTTTCTTTAAATTGTATCCTGTGAATCAAAATATGAAAAGAGCAGATCTCCAAATCAAAAGAGTAAAAACATTCATATAATAATGAAATAGAGTATGATAGTATAAATCATGCTCATGAAATGTAAGTAAATGTACGACAAACAATGCCTAAAAACTTGCATAATCTATGCACATCAAGTGTACTTCATAATTGTGTTTGCTCTTGTTAATATTTAATATGTTGCATTAGTTTTAGTGAGTTTCACTTGATTATAGTATTTAGGAAATGTTAGTTATTCTTATGTTTACATTTTTTTCTGCATTCCTCTTTCACATATTTGTGCTAGTTTCTTCCATTGCCTCTAATTTTGCCAGCACCAAATTTTCGGAAGTTGGGATTACGTGATAGAGGAAGTGTTTATTTTGCTTTGTATGTGGGATATCTTCTATTGGGTAGATCAAACCAAAGTTGGACTTAACAGAAAAACCTGTTTAACATATTAAGGGTTAAAGACCATGGAGAAACCAATCCACGAATCAAATTGGGGAGATTACATGCAAGCTTTCATTTCTATCATCAATAATAGAGAAATGACAGGGACAAATATTAGTTGAGACTGCTATTATACCTTAATCAAGTGCCATATCATCATCATTGATCTTTGAAGGTTATAATGCTGTTAAGGATTATGGTTATACTGACCTTCACCCTGTCTGCCCTGTACCATTACTTAGGCCTCAACTATTGTGAAACCTTTGTTATGGAGAATTCGCATTTGACTGTGTTCAGGTTGAATAGATGTGCTATTTTACCAATTTCAATTTTTCTAAGAAAAAAATAGCCAATTATTCTTTTGAAGGACTCGACTATTGCATTATTTTAATGAAATAAATTATCCTTGCAGGAAGAAACGGTAATTGGAAAGACTTGGAGTCATTGACACTTCAATTATTTTGAATGCGATCAAGGTTTAAAATTTTGATATTTGCTAAGATTTCGGTCCCGACCGAAATGATATGATTTCGATATTGTATCATGGTGATATAGTTTCAGTATTATTTAAATATAAATATATATTAATTTTATTAATATTTGATATACTTTATATTTTGAGATGTTGAATTTATATTTTAATATTTTCTTATAAGATAATGTCTATTAATTTTTTATAAAAATTATTTAAAAAAATAAGTAATCCTTAAAATTCAAAACTAAATTCAAAATTATAAATAATTATAAATTTTTTTAAAAATCTTAAATTATTTTTTTGAATGTATTTGTAAATTTTTAATTTTTTTAAAAAAATATTTAAAATATTTAAGAATTATATTTTAAAATTTTTTAGATTATTTTAAATTTATATTTAATTTTAAAATTATTTTAAAAAATTTAAATTATTTTATAAAATATTTATTAATTTTTAAAAGTATTTAAAAATTTGAAATAATTTTTAATATTTTATAACTATTATTAATAATAGTTTATTTATAAAAAATACATATTTTAAAAAAATAACTCAATAAAAGACAAAAAAAATTGTGGCTATAGTGACCCACGGAGGCACTACGGCTTTTGCGGAGGACTTTAGGAATATATAAAATTTTATTAGAATTTTTTAGCATTTAAAATAAATTTTTATATATTTTAATAAAATAATTCGATTGGTATTTTAGAAAATATGTTTGACTATTTATTTAAGTTAAGGGTTGATTGGATTCATTCAAAAAATAATAACATAGTTAGGAAATAAATAAATAATTTATTATATATTTTTGAAATTAAAATAAATAAAATATATAATTAATTTGATAATTTTATTAGGGTTTAATTAGTCTCTTTGGATTATTCCTATTATAGCTAAAAGTCGATTGAGATAATTAATCTATAGTTCAGTTTTAATTTAAAAAAACTCTTGGAAAAACCCGACACAGACCTTGGCACGGCAGCAGGGGTGGTGCGACCCCTTCGGTGCGGTTGCTGGGGTCACGCGACCACTTCGACGCTGTCGCGAGGGGCGCGACCCCTCTGGCGCTGCCGCGAGGGTCGTGTGGCCGAGAGGCGCGGCCGTGAGAGTCGTACGGCTGCGAGGGTCATGCGGCCGCGAGGTGCAGTGGCTGGGGGCGTGCGACCCTTCTGCGGCGACCATGGGGTCGTGCAATGCTTCCGCAACTGTCGTTGGGCTGGTGTCGGGTTGTGCCGGTGCCGTTTGGCCGGCGGAACAAAATATTTTACCCGTTTCGACTGGCTCGGCACGAAATATCAATCCATGTGCGATATACACTCTTTAGGACGCAGTATGTACTAGGAAGATAGTTGATCTCTTAGGTGACGTTGACACCTATGGTTCTTCACCTTGAGCATCTGCTTAGTCAAATTCCTTTACCAATGTTGCAGTGTCAAACACCTGTAGTTTTATGGTGATTTCAGAACCAAAATTTTAAGTTTCTACTCTAAATGTTGATTTTACACAAGATTATCTTCAGTTTAAGCATAACTTACCTTGCGTACTCCAGCACCTTATCCAACTGAAAACATGTGTTGTCTTTTTAAATGTTGATCAGGTTTTAAGAAGAAAAAATACCAGCAAGCATGATGATAGAATTATAGATTGTAGAAATATTTATTGAATATCCATTGGATGGCTATTCCAGTTGCACAAAGAAAGTCATGGTATGCAGTCAAAGCTAAGATGACATAATTCATTTGATGGAAATAAAGGACTGGTCTTTAGATCTAGGTACTGAGTTGATAATGTACCATCTTCTAATGCAAATCATTTAACAGCATAGTGCACTTCATGGTTTTCTGATTCTTATTTTTCTTTCAACCTTCAAATCCCTCTGTCAATCTTGTAAACATTTGAATACTATCTTTAGGCACTGCATCATCCATTGTTCAAATTTTACTACTGTGTTGTAACAGTGATTTGGTGACATCAGTGTGACTTCATTATCATCATCCTTCAACAACTACATCATCAGGTGGTTGCTACATTCAATTTCTTGAAAGTGTGAAGTTTGATTTGGTATTCTCATAAAGTTAAGGTGAGTCACAATTAACATGCATAACTCTAGGACCTAATGTCCTCACACTCTTAATGCTTCTTCATTTGGTTGCTTTTCAGGCTTTTGGTTTCTAGATCCAATTTATTTAATGTCTGAAAGAGTTTCTTTCTTAGTTGCCTCTCAGTAGTTTTCATGTTTCAATGTGAATACAATGTGTCGATCAACATGAAATTGTTATGCTAGCAAGTTGTACTTCCAATGAAATCCTGCGGGGCTAGAAAAGACTGAGTCTAAAAAATTCTGAAGGGTAGAAAGCAGATTAAAAAAGAAAGAAAGAGGAACATCATGAATATGTGCAGCAAACCGGAGGAGGTGATGAAGCTCCCAAGCCACCATTTCATCAAGGTTTTCCCCCCTGATCTGACCTCCCAACATCTGGTAATCCATCTCTTCTCCATGTTGCCCTTTTCTTAGCTTCCATGTATAAAAGATCAAGATTTTAGAATAGTCAATCAAGCACAAGAATAGTGTTTCATTTCCTTTCTGCTATGTCTTGGTTATTTTATTTTTCAAATGGAATATATGGAATGGCCTTCTGAGTTTGCATTGTTCTTTTATTTTACATTTCGGATGATGTTTGGTGTTATTTTTGATTGGTTCATTGTAGACAAGCTGCTAGCTATTTCTTGCATTAAGTTAATCTTACATGGCACAAACAATGACTCTGGATATACATCACATGCCCCAATATGAACTGAATATTGAAGAATGGGCAGTTGTTCATTTCAAAATATTTTGTTGATCTCTGCAGAAAATCCCACCAGCTTCTCGAGTGCATTTAAGGAACAATTCACTTAGGACGGTTTCTTTAAGAGGTCCCAGTGGCAATGTATGGGATGTAGAACTGGTAGATAGCTCAAACGGGCTTCGCTTTGAGAGTGGATGGAAGGAGTTTGTCACAGACCATGCCATCGAGGCTGGTGACATTTTGGTGTTTCGGCTTGATGGATGCTCTTGCTTCTCAGTCTTGGTCTTTGATGCAACTGCATGTGAAAAGGAGGTGGCTTTTCTTGCCAGG
>JBBUKS010036849.1:0-30535 GCA_038050645.1 Hedychium gardnerianum | reverse complement strand
GCTATGTTTTCAGTGGGGAGATTATCGATGATTCAATTCAGGCTAATGGGGGGAAGAGGCACGCCAGCAGGTAAATGGCCACCATCTTGCAGTTGTCGGATGGTGTCATATATTCCATGTTACACCATCTAGACAAAGCGGAGGGCAACGGTGTCATAAAATTTCTCCGACCATAGGAATTACTTCTTCTTGGCAATCCAACACGCATCCTCCCCGGCCTAATACTCTTGGAGCCTGGTTGCAGCATTGTCCATCTGACCCTACAAAGTCTCTCGCACCTTCTGCAACTCAGACCGAGATACTTCTAGGGTCGTTGCCTCAGCCTTAGTAGGCTCCATTATAGCATGGGCAGCATCCACCTCTTGCAGCAGAGCCTCCGTCGATGCCCGGATCGACTCAGAGTCTCTTTTTGTGGACTCTGAATCCGCCATCAGGAGGTCTCAACTTTAGCCTTGGCTTCCATCTTAGAGCGGAGCGATTCTACCTACTACAGCCGAGCCTCGTCCAGTGCTTTGACTGACTCGACTTCGGCATGGGTCACCCCTAGCTCCACGTTCAACGACCCGAGCACCCATCGGCTAGCCTCCAAGTCGGCCTGAGTTGTAGCTGCTTGGGTCCTCGCCTCCTTTAGCCTCTTCACCCGGACCTCTGCAGCAGTCTTTGCCATTGCTTTCCCCTTTCTGACTTCAAGGACTTGATCTCGGCCTCAAGAGAATCCACTTGCCACTTCTCTACACTCAGGTTATGTGTCGCCTGGAATTTTTTTGCGACTTGGTCCGCGTTTGCTCTCCTCATGAGGACCAGATCCGCCTGAGCAGTGGCGGGATCAACAATCAATTTCTTCAATGGGAGGCTTCCGTCCATGCTTCATCCCCCTCCGCCCGAAGGGCGATCACAAGATCTAGGGATGGAGTTAGATCAAGTCTCGCATCTAACTCCACCACGCGAGCAGTCATTTCCCGGCGTCTCCGCCACAACTCACCAAATCACTAGTCAAACACCATCAACTTGTAAATATGGTCGGCCCCAGTCAGCATCAGCTCTTCATCCAAAGACCTAAAAGGCAATCCCCTAGCCATCTTCTCGCCAGCCATCCATCTTGCCGCCATAGGACCATGAAGAATAACCTCCAATCGACAGTCACCAGAAGTCTTTTGCACATGAGAGGTCTCCTCTATAGTGGGGACAAGTTCTTTGCCCGCTCGATGGCTCAGGGAGTGGGAGCGAGGACGGTGAGACGGGCCACCCTTGAGGCACGGGCAATCCTCGCCTACCGGTAAAGCCAGGGTTTGGTCTTTGGGTGGGGGTATTACAGCCTGTGGAAGACTCAAGCCACCCTCGGTATGATAGTCTCCTGACTCAAAAGGCGACTCTAGAAGGTTGACTGGTAAGGGTATAGGGTCGCTATTAGTGCGGGCCCGGGCACGGGCACGGGAACCCCTCGAGTTCACCAAGGAAGTCAGGGTCCGAACCCCTGGTGGTGAAATCAGAACTGTGGCCCGATGGTGGAGGTGACAGGTTCGCTGGGCTCAACGGGTATCAATGTCTTTTCCTCGTTATTCTCAGAGGAGTCCCTGACTCCTCCGATGGCACTAGTTATGTGTCAGAGGAAGCTATGATGGGTGGTACCACGACCTCAGGGAAAGCCATGCAGGGGCCCGCGATGTCCCCTCCTAACGACATCCATCCTCTTCGATCAAGTCAACAATCTCGATCATATGGGCTTTCGTGTCGCCCGTCGTCAGCTTGGTCACCTTGTTCAAAGATGCTCGCAGCATGGTGTCAGCTGTGACAAAAGGAAAACCTTCTATCAAAATTATAGAAGATATAAAATATTACCAAGAAAAGCCTAAAGAGGATTTGGGATGGGGCTCAACCCGAACAGATGAAGCAACCCTTCCTCGAGCAGTAAGTTGCTATCAAACATCAAGTCCTTCATTTTCTCGGAGGAGTTGGAGTAGCCTCGCTCTAACTGAGGATTATTTAAAGTGGGCGTCTCAGGCAACTGGGACTGCCAGTGAGTTGGCCAGCATATAAGACCAGGGGGTCTTAAAAAGAAGAATTAGGGTTTTCACCCCTTGTGAGAAGATGGGAAGCCCTTCAAGAAGTTGATCCCGGTTCTAGCAGGAAAAAAAAACTTCATCATCCATTTTCTTCCGGTAGAAGAAATAGTGAAAAACCCAAGAGTAAGATAATATGATACGGGCTAAAGAGAATAAACACTCTGGTCAAGATCCGGAAGAAATTTGGACCAATCTAAGACAAGGGGATGCGAATATATTGAGATATTTCGGTAAAGAAGGCTGGAATGGGGAATTTTAGCCCGTTCACCATCTGACCGTGGAAGAAATTCACATAGCCTGGAGGTGGGTGGTCAGGGCGGTCGTTGTCATTCAAAAATATCAGTTGGTAGTCGGCCAGAATCCTGTAGGTGGTCCTCAGCCTATCTAAAGCCCCACCAGTAAAACTAAACTCTACTTACTTGTACCAAGGAGACGAAGAGGGACCAGTAGCCATTTTTTATATATCAAGCAATGGAGCAAAGAAGACGTCTGAACGGAAAACTTACAAAGGGAAGCAGACGAAAACGCTCAGAGATAAAGAAGACGCATGCGGCGAACACAGAAGAAGAATCACGCGATAAGGGCAAGGGTTTCCTTTTGTCGACCTATATATACTGCATTCGCTCAACTGTGATCGTTAGATGCATGTCATCACCAAGGCGAGATGGGATTTTCAACCGTCAAATCAAGCATCGGAATAAAATCAAATCTTCGTAATCATTATGATCTCGGCGACACTTCATTTTCCTCGCAGATAATCACGTCACATTAATGTCACACAACCTCAGATGCATACTGACGCACCCCCTGACTCCGAGACCAAGGGCAAAGGTTGCCTTTTGTCGACATATATATACTGTGTTCGCTCAACTGTGATCGTTGGATGCCTATCATCACCAAGGCGAGATGGGATTTTCAACGGTCAGATCAAGCATCGGAATAAAGTCAAATCTTCATAATCATTAAGATCTCTGTGACACTTCATTTTCCTCGCAGACAATCACGTCACATTAATGTGACACAACCTTAGATGCATATTGACGCACCCCCCGACTCGGAGACCAAAGTAGATTAAGCATAACATGTATTCAAAAGGTATGACGTGCGCAACTACATTTAAAGGTGCAAATCATGCATTTAAAGCACAATCTCAAGTCAAGTATAAGAAATCGTCACGTGGATACAACAGTTGATCCTGATTGACTAAACAATAGTTCAATCAGTCGGATTTACGTCTCCTTCAACAAGATTTGAAGAAGAGGCATGTGATACGAGAGTACCCGGGGAGGTACCACATGGCGAGAAAGTCAAGAAAGAAGGTGAAGGTGGTAGTCAAAGAAAGCTACCAAAAGCCTCAGCTCCTGGGGCTCCCGGCTACCAACATCCCCTAGCTCTTGGAACTTCCGGCTATGAACAACCCCCGGCTCCTGGGGCTCCTGACTACCAATAGCCCCCAGCTCTTAGAACTCCCGGCTACCTAAATACTGCGATCATAATACCCTCTGCATCTCCTAGAATGGATAACCGTTGCTCCGAAAGAACGTCGATAACGTGGGCATTACTCAAGTGAGGAACGCAATCATTTACTCCGAATAAATAACTAATAAATGGGATAACGTTGCAGGATATGAGGGAGAGTAGGAGGAAGTGGACCCCCACATCCACAACCCTATAAAAGGTCGTATGCTCCCGCAGACATAGGTACGTGCACATACTCATCTACAAATCCTAACTATTATTTATCTTCTCCATTCCACTCAACTAACTTGAGCATCAGAGTGATTACGTCGGGGAACCCCTGACAGTCATTTTAACCGTTCCTTTCCCGCCTTTCTTATGTAGACGTACGCGAGCCTCTCTCCAAGTTCCTCCTCTTGCCCGGCGATTGACGACAAAGTCAACATCGACGCCAATTCACCGATGGCTCACTAGTCGATGTTCCTAGTCAAGCCAAGCTAAATATAAAATAAATCAAGTTGTTGAAATGATTGTTAAGCTTGACTTAATTTATTTTTTATGAGTTTGAACTTGGTTCAAGTTTGACTTGAGTTTTATTTGTTTAGATGTTATTAAACTTGTTTAGTTGGTTATTGAGTTTGATAATACAAACTTATTTGTTCATTTTGAAATTTTTTGTATTGCTTTATCATGCTTATAACAATTTTATTGATGAACACGATTCGTAAATATTATTCATGAATATCATTCACGAATGTTTTTCTTTGTAGCAAAAGGTAATTACGCTCACCCCAAGAGTCCCTCACAGCCTATTCTCAAGTTATGTGAAGGGAGATAAATCACAATATCAACTTATAGCCGACCGCCAAGTGGCTAGGGGGTAGGAGGAGTTTTTTTTCTCCAAGGGCATGCACCCGCCGAAAATTGACCACTGCTCCATTATAGCAAATCTACCACCCACTAGCCAACTGGGTACCCCCATGAGGACAACACGAATGTTGTTAGTGAATATTGTTCACGAATATTAATGAACTGAATACATGAGTGTTCAAACTTATTTATTTAATTTAACTAGTTATTTAAGTTTGTTCATTTAATTTTATGTGTATTGAATGAATATAAATAAATTCTTACTAAACCAAACATTAAACTTGTTCACAATCATTCAATTTATTTACTACGCTATCTTCAATCAATTAATTTTCATATTAGTGCAAGGCGAATGCTTCACCTGAAACTCAACTCATTTGTTTCCTTCATGATGTAATCCACTCGTTGATATAACGTAGAAATGTTCACTCCAAGGAATTGACGATAAAAAGGAGGTTGGCAAGAATCACACACCCAGAGTATAGATACCTTTGATAACTTACATATTCACGATGCATACCCACCGTCCCTCACATGACTAGGTGCCTGGATATATATATATATATATATATATAATTAATGTTGCTTGCACATCTTTATGTGAGCGGCTATGGACGACCCTCATAGGGCAGTGCTTGGATCTTTTTTTTAAGCTTCCGATTGTCCTAATAAAATTTTGTCTTTGGGATTTAAGGGTTGGGTTATAGTATTAAGCAAAAAAAAAAATTAAATCAAAAAAAAATTTAGATATGCACGAGGTGTACGAGATATCAAAACTTTATATATATATATATATATATATTATCCTGCTCACCTCCCACGCGCACCCTCGTGTGCACCATGTGTAAATATATATATATATATATATATTTAATTTCTTTAAATTGAATACTATAACTCAAATCCTAAACTCTAAAAATTAAATCCCAAATTCTTAATCCTTTGTTAAAAAAAATAAAGATTTTTTTTTACTTGATGCACACGAGAGATGAACATGATAATATTTAAATATATATATTCTACATATTTGATTTTTTGAATTAATTAAATTTAAAAATAATTAATTTAATTTGATGATTTTTTTTATCAATTATTAAAATAAATTAAAAAATACTTATATGAAAATTTATTCAAATGACCCACGAAAAAGAAAATTTATTCAAATTAAATGACCCACGTTGTTAAAGTGGTCATCCCATTAACGAAGAATTTCTATAGTACACCCACAATAGAATGGATTTACTTATATCTGTGTATGGACAAAGCGACATTGCATTTGCCCACTACTCACTTTCACATGGCAGATGGACAAATGAGTAGGTAAAAGATATTCCACTTTTTTTTATATATAATTATTTTGCCTTTGAAAAACAAATTAATTAAGTTATCCGTAACTCATAATGGATATCCCTATATAATTAATTAAATCATTAGAGACTACTAATTAATTGGGGCAAACATAAAAAAAAGGCACCCTTTGTTTTACTGATCATAATGTTATAGGACTTTTTTGATAATGTAGAACAGTTTTGATGAAACTACTCTGTACCTAGAGCATTATTCTAATAAAATTTAAATAATTTTAATTAATATTGAAACAATTTTAACTTAAAATTACTTAAAGTATTCCTGATCAAAATTATAATTATTATAGTAACACTAAAATTAAAAAAAAATAAAGATGAAAAATAAAATAGAACATACTTTTAATATAAATTATTTTTTAATGATAACGAAAATAAAAGATATGTTCTTTTATTTATTTATTTTTTTAATTTTACTTTTGTCATCTCTAGCATTAGAGCGAATGATAACACTTGTCTAATTAATCATAACCACAAATTAACCATCGTTAGATTCTCTCTATTTACTCTAAAGAATGGATTGAGGATGGAAAGGTATTAAAGTGGGAAAAAATAAGTAAAAATCATTCAAAAAAAAATCTCGAAAAGAAAAAGAAAAAAAATAAAATACAATCGTGTGACGACCCCATGTTGGGTGACTATGCGAGTTCAACCGATGTGGTCATGAGAGGCAACTAGCGATCGCAAATATTATTTAGAGAAATTCTACTACCTCTTATAAAAAAAAATACGAAGTGAAATTGATCATCACAAAAAAAATAACATGCTTTTATTTATATATATATATATATTCTCATTTTATTTATTTTTTATTTTTATAACAATGCGATGATGCATCCAGCTCCCAGACAAAACGGAAGCGGCCAAGCACTCCCATCCCTTTCTCCGCGTAGAGACAAACGAGAAAAGGGGAGGCATTTTGGTTGGGCACGTCAACTTACAGAAATTCAGAAAAAGAAAAAAAAAAGGTGGAAAAGCAAAAAAGAAAAAAAAAAAAAAGAGAGAGAAAAAACGTATGGTGGAGAAGCTTTGTTTGTGGCCGAATTAATTAATTAATTAATTAATAAGTGGTTGAATTAAATAATGAGACAGTGGGGGTTGTGTTCTTTTTGTCGCGGAGCAGATTTTCTCGACTCGATTGGTGGCGACGCATTGATTGAATTTGCTTGTGAAAATCGTACAGGCGTGCCGCGACGACCGACTGCGGATTTAATGCCATGTAAACACACAAAAAAAAAAAAAAATGAAAACAATTAACCTTCTGTAATTGATGAAAAAGATTACTCAAAATTATGAAATTTTATAAAAATATATTTAATTCTCATTTTATTCTCCCATCAACCATTATAATATTATATTCAAACAATAAATAACTAGTACTAATTTTAAAATTTATACAATATTAAAATAATATGTTATTCTTTGAATGAATATAGAATCACAATAATTAATGAAAAGGCTAAAATGAAAAATAAATATATTTTTAAAAAAAATCTAAGTTAGATGTGAATTATTCTCCTAGATCTGAGAGAATTTTAGATGATCGGGAAAAAAATAAAATTTTCATTTCCTCGACTTGAAACGAGATTGACGAAATTCGTTGTTAGTGTAGGTTTGAATGATTGGAACCCTCATTTGCAAGGAGTAAGAAAGATACGTTTATCCACCTTACTCTTGTCTTTATATATGCTAATAAATGTGTCTATGACTGGTTGCGTCTTCTTAGGTAAGCTTCGTGGTTTAGGAGAATAATTCATATTTAGTCATTGTTCGGGTTAACTAAATTAGTTTTCGTGATTTACCTTCTTCGTATTGATCCTAGGACGGACTGACGAGAGCGCTAGAGGCAAACGTTTTACTTTTTGCCACCGGGATTTAGATTGTTTTTTTTATGAATACTGAAAACGAGGGTTTCAGTTTTAACACATGATTTAGATTGCATTTGATTTGAATTACTTGCTCATTCGAATGTGTTAGTTTACTAGGTTACATCGATTTAATTTGCTTAGATTTGACTTTGGCATAGTCGCTCACATGATAAAAATAATAAAAATAATATTATGATTTGCTTAACCTTTTTTTTCAATATAAACTAAAGCGTAGAGTCCATTTTTGTTTGTTTAGTCAGACACGCAAGGATTGTTATCGTTAATAGTGGAGGATTATGCTTTTTCTCTAAATTATTTTATCTGGATTCCATCGGTTGACTTGAAGTATAGGCTTATTTTAATTAAATTAGTATTATTTTAAGAGAGATTAAATTCGCATACTGGTGGATAAAAAAAATTCTTATTTCAATATAAATTTATTTGATTTTTCTCCATCTATTATTATAATAGGCGTAATTAAAATTATGAAATTCTCACATCCAACTTTTATATTTTATAAAGGTCATATTACATTCAAAAAATAACATTACTGGAATGTTGAATTTTAAAAATCAACATAATGTATTTCAAATATCAACATTATTTTGATGTTAATTTTTAAAATATAATATAATTATGATGTTGATTTTAAAATTTATACGACACCATTTTGATGTTATTCTTTAAAATTTAATATTATATTAATATTTTTTTTTAATATAACATCATAATATTTGATTTGATGGAAGGGATAAAATGAAAAATAAATAAGATTTTTGAGAAATTGAAAGTTTGATGTGTCTCTAAAAATTGCACGACTTTAAATGGCCGTTTACTCATTCTTTAGTTGCAAAAATGGGGCTATACTAATTTAATTGAAATGTATAATTTTAATAAAAATTGTTGTTGTATCTATGTGGAATATATAAATGTGGATTTAGTTAATTATATATATAATTTTGATATCATGTACATTCTTATACGTGCAATCATGTGCGACAGCCAACGTGGACACCTGATGTGGATAAAACCTCCGCGCATCTTCTTTCTCTCTTCTTCGCTCGGGAGAAATTTCGTCCCGATTCTTCAGATTTGATTCATAAAAATTTTAAATCTCGCTGTCTATCTTCCTTTCCTCTTTTTCCCCTGGGTTCGTAAACCCTAATTTCATCGTCGTTTGTCATCGCCTCTCCCCGAGTCTCTGGCTACCGATCATTCTCACGGTATCATGCTGGTATTCCCTTAATTTCAACGCTTCTTCTCTTACTCCCTACTGTCGCGCCCTCTCCGTCGTCGCCTCTCCCTGATTCACTGGCTGCCGGCGATTATTCCCATGCTATCGTGCTGGTATTGCTTTATTGTTCGCTGTTACGACTTCCTTAAGCATGTGCAACTTTAAAATTCGATAATATTTCTATTTCTGCTATACATTTTAATCTTATGTAAAATATTTTTGAGATAAACTGGTGTTGTTTTATGTTCAAAACATCACCAATGTAGTATTGTTGTGAACAAATGAGCTCCAACATTCCATTGATCTAGATGCTCGAATTTTAACAATAAAAATGAAATACAACTTTAAAGTATTGTACATAGGAATAAAAGATATAACAGACATAGAAGGAATGCAGTTAATCTCAAAAATATTTTACATAAGATTAAAATGTATAGCAGAAATAGAAATATTACCCAATTTTGAAGTTGCACCTACTTAAGGAAGCCACAACAGCAAACAATAAGGCAATACCAGCACGATGGCGTGGGAATGATCGCCGACAGCCAGTGAATCAGGGAGAGGCGATGACAGAGGGGGCGCGGCAGCAGGGAGTAAGAGAAGAAACGTCGAAATCAAGAAAATACCAGCACGATGTCGTGAGAATGATCGTCGGCAGCTAGGGACTCAGGGAGAGGCGACGACAGACGACGATTATGGACCCAGGGGAACAAAGGAGAGGAAGATAGACAGCGAGATTTGAAGTTTTTATGAATCAAATCTAGAGAATCGGGACGAAATTTCTCCCGCGCAAAGAAGAGAGTAAGAAGATACGCGGAGATTTTATCCACGTCAGGTGTTCACGTTGGCGGTCGTCCATGATTACACATATAAAAATATACATGGTATCAAAATTATATATATCTATTAGTTAAAATTATTATTTTTTAATAATTTAGTGTTTAATTTTAATGGTACCCGGAAAGAACGAAGGATTTGATAATTTTTTATTAATTTGCTAGAACCATTAAATGAAATGGAATACGTAGATAAATGTATGAGAGTGCAAACAATGCTGACATGGCACTGCTTGTTCCGGACGTGGTGGATTTAATCCAACAGGGCAGGAACGGCGGTGGGACCCAACTTCGATTTATTTTAATCTATTTTTCCTTAGCTACCCCAGTTTGTCGTCTCTTGCGTCGCTCCTCCGCTTTGCCATTTCTCGTTACTTTTTTTTTTTCTTCGCTTCTGGTTCTATACTTCCTATTCTCTCTCTGCTCTGGTCTCGCGTGCCCATCTCAATCTTCTCCTCTTCATAACTTCCACCTCTCCTCCCCCTTTCTCCATCCTCTCTCTTTGCATCCATCCTCCCGCTATCTCTTACCGCCTAGGCCTCGCGTTCGGATCCGGAGGCGGCGGAGGCTTCCGGCGGGATCCGGCGCCACCGTGACGGAAATAGTTGAAAGGAGGGTTCTTTCGGAGTGGGAGTTGCCGATTTGTGAGTGATTATTTGCGGATTCGGTCTTCCAGGTGGAAAAGGGCAGGCTTTTTTTCCGCTTCTTTGAGCTTTCCGAATTCGATTACCGATTCTTGGTGGTGGTGTTGCTTTTCCGAGTGCGATGGCGGGAAGCAACGAGGTGAACGCCAGCGAGTCGAAGGTATGGACAATCTGTCCCATTCCTCGCTTTGAATTTGGTTAAAAAAAAAAAAAATTGCGCTTTGGTGGATTCGCTGCGGTGCTCATGCTTTTTGTTAAGTTGATGCGGTGGTTTTGCTGCTTTCGGCCGATTTGGGGACTTTACCTTGATTTCTGCGTTCGTTTAATCTGTCAAAGATTGGGACTTTGGTAGTTTTTATTCGTTTTCTTTATTGCTTTGTTCCTGTTCGCTCCCTTCCCCATTCGCCTGATGGGTTTCTCAACTAGTTCGTGCATTCCAAAGAGAAGAAAACTTGTCGGTCTCCGATTCGCTCAAAAGAAGTCACAGAAAAGTTTGAATCCTTTGGCATTATTCAAGATTGAAAAACAGTAGAAACAAATTCTCGCTTCTTGTCTTCATCTTTGTTTTTGCTGTTAATCGAACGTAGGAAGGTGTACACACCGTGTAATCCTCGCAATCTTCCTGATAATTGCAAAAAATTCGAATCTTGCTTCCCTTTTACGGCCTGTAACTCAAGATAAAAGATCGAGAAAGGAGAAAGAATAACAACTTTTTCTTTGCTGCGCGCGCAGATGGTGGTTCCCCTCCACACTTGGGTTCTAATCTCCAACTTCAAGCTGGCCTACAACATGCTCCGCCGCCCGGACGGCACCTTCGACCGACACCTCGCTGAATTCCTCGACCGCAAGGTCCCCGCCAACGCCTCCCCAGTCAACGGCGTCGTCTCCTTCGACCTCCTCATCGACCGCGCCAACAACCTCCTCTCCCGCATCTACCGCCCTGCCCCTCCTAACCACCTCTCTCCTGCAGCTACTCCCCTCGCCGATCTCCACCGCTCTCCCTCGCCGGACCCGTTCCCGGTCATCATCTTCTACCACGGAGGCAGTTTCGCCCACTCTTCTTCCAACACCGCCATCTACGACTCTCTCTGCCGCCGCTTCGTTTCCCTCTGCGGCGCTGTTGTTATATCGGTCGATTACCGTCGGTCGCCAGAGCACCGCTACCCCTGTGCTTACGACGATGGATGGGCAGCCCTCGAGTGGGCTTCCACTCAACCATGGCTCCATAGCGGCAAGGATTCTAAGCTTCGGGTCTTCCTCTGCGGCGACAGCTCCGGAGGCAACATTGCCCACCATGTAGCTGTGAGAGCCGCAGAGTCGGGGGTCGAAGTCTCCGGGAACATCCTCCTCAACCCCATGTTCGGCGGCAATCGCCGAACTGAGTCGGAGGTGAGACTGGACGGGAAGTACTTCGTCACCATTCAGGACAGAGACTGGTACTGGAAGGCATATCTCCCGGAGGGAGCTGACAAGGACCACCCAGCTTGCAACCCTTTCGGCCCAAACGGTGCGAGGCTCGAAGAGCTTCCCTTCACAAAGAGCCTCGTCATAGTCGCAGGACTGGACCTCGTTCAGGACTGGCAACTAGCCTACGCCGAGGGCTTGAAGAAAGCTGACAAGGACGTGAAGCTCGTCTACCGCGAACAAGCCACCATTGGGTTCTACTTGTTGCCAAACACTGACCATTTCTATGAAGTAATGGAGGAGATCAAGAGCTTCGTCACTTCTAACCTATAGTCCTTATGCTGCACATCACACCTTACCTCGCATACATTTAAAGCTCTAAATTGCACAGAAGCTGGAGTTGGCATCGCAGTAGCTTATGCAGCTGCTTGCTTGTTTGGTTCTGTTGTTGCCTGGTGTCAAACCATTCACATTTCATGGAACTTCCTCTCATTTCTGTTCTATTGAACATTGAATTATAGGTAACTCGGTCGAAGAAGGAGGAAGTGCCTTTTTAGTTCATGGTACTAACTTTATATGTGACTTGGTTAGATGGGTTTGCCTGGCCAAAGACTGGCTAATCTTGTAATAGATGCAATAATATGAAAAATTATCCACCTTTTATCTAAATATTACTGTTTGGCAACTCTCATGAAATCTGGAACGCAATTTTCTATCAATATGGAGAAAATGGAAACTCAACAAATAACTTTCTATCCATATAGTTTAAACAAAACCCTACTAGTTTTGATGGTCAGGTTGTCTGGTCATAGATTATGCCATTTTTGTCGCTTACTGAATTGGATACTAAATTGCTTGGAAGTGTTCGGTCAAAGTAATTAGTTTTTCTCTAATCTAAAAAAAAAAATGGCAGAGAATCTAACCCAGGTTAGAATGCAAGAGGAAAGACACAGGAAGAGTTTGCCAATCTAACTATCTAACAGTTTGTCCTATGCAGTGGCCATTAATTATTCGTGTCGTTTGTTTCCACTCTTTCCAAGTGGAGGGTTTTGTATTTTTCTGAGTGCACTCGTTGGCAGCTTCCCTGGCTCAGTTGTTCTCATGTGGGAGGAGTCTTTGGGGAGTGGTTGATGCCTCAAGAACACATGGGTCTTTGTAATTTATCTTTGCTGCTCCTTCCCATTATTGACAACGTAGGAAGGACGCTCGTTTCACTTTCTACTAAATGCCTTTCTTTAATGGCGCCTCTGTGGCTTGACTTCTGAGGCTTCTTCTTGACAAATGGTTATTGGTTTACTCACATATTCCATCCACAGTACTTGTGATATGCAATCCACATAGGTCATACAATTAGGTATAGGCCACTTCTTTGTCCTTTTTACTGAACTGCTCTTGTCTGTTTCCAGAGCCAGGCATAGATTGGTTGTTCAGCATTTGGACGTGTCTTTATTGTTACAGGGAAGGTAAAGAAGATCAAGATGAAGGAGGGAAAGGCAGGCAGATCTTCTGTGCCATTATTTGCAAGGTTCATTGTCTCTTTTGATAGTGGTTAAGTGTCTTCATGCCAAAGGGGCTGTTAGATATGATTATTATGCAGTAGATACCATCAGTAGAGGTACTGTGAAAGAAACACCACTAACAACATGCAGAAATCCAGTGTCACTGTGTCAGGATAAAGGATAGAGGTGACAGCATGTAATGTAAAATATAGTGCTGTTGCTTTCCTTCTTTTTTTTTCTAATGATTCTTGCCAGTAAGTAACCAGTGATCAGTGTTTGTCAGAACAGAGTTGGACCATGCTAAGGGAATTTCCGTTATGCCTATTTGGACATGAGAATTGTCCAAATAATGTCAATCAACTAAGATAGGCTCATTCACTAGTGAAGACCGATTGATTAATAAAGGTTTTCAGTGGAATGGAAACAAGTGGAAGTGTATTCAATTACCAAGTTGGCCATTCACTAGAGCTAACTATTTCAACTTTTCAATGTGATATATAAACTATGGAGGTGCCTTGGGCACTTGAAACTCTCACCATTCTACATACTCGATTGTTATGCTCCATAGCTAAAGTATCCAAAGCATATTCAAAAGCTTGTACAAGAATTTGAAGGCTTCAACTCTCTCAAGATCTTATTAATAACTTTCCTTTGTTGGTTTTTCATTCCATCCCTTTTGGAGAGAAAGTGAGTTATTTTGTTGAACGAAATTCCTTGTTCGGGTCAAGCTAGTGAGCTCGAAGAAATCTTATTGATTTGTGTCAAAGTTTTATAATCGGAGGCTTTGTTCTCAATTGTAGAGTAGAAATAGAGCCTTCAGATCATGTTAAATCTTATAGTGTAGCTTCCTCATGCATTTACATATCACTTAAACTAGCATCATTGAAGTGCCTTTAGCAAGAAATTGTTGTTGTTCTTTATTCACCTACTCTGGCCATTCAATCCTACAATAACTATCTCAATTTCTATTATGGCGAAGGGGATGCTACTGTTGTGTGCCCAAAATTCCTCTGCAAAATTCAGTAAACTTATTGGTGACTTATGCTTGATCAGATATTAGGATGTTGCCCATCTCAAACCAATTGATCTTCAATCTAGGTTTTGTACAAGTTGTTATCTTATGTAAATAAGAGGTATTCACATTTCCTTCCATTAACCATATCACCTGTACCTTTATTCATTAGAAAAGTATCAAGCTTATCTTTCAAGTTTTTAACTTAGCGACCACTATTGTATCGAACTCCCGGTATTGTGCCAATTCATGTCATTTTTCGATTTTTTGTCCTTCTAATCCATGGTCGATGTACCATTTTTTCTAGTTTAGTTTCCAAGTTCTGTAGTTGCATTTTGATCTTGTGCTGATTGGCACCAGCAAGCCTTAACCAAGTCCAAAATCCCATGCCAATGTATCCACTTTCATTTTCAAGTTGAAAAATCCATTTTGAACAATGAAGCTTATGATTGAGCAACAGCTAGATGACCTTGTGATCAGACAGGTAAACAGATTCGATGCAAATTCTTGCTGTTGGGGATAAATCCGACAGATCTGAGCTTACGAAGAGCATATCGGATTCTGCTGGAGATGATGGGTTTTGTAGTTTGTTCAATGTCCATGATGAATCAATCATTGGACAATCTTGATGCTCTTGGATTGCCTAAGCAATTCTTTGTGGTATCTACTGTGGATTGTGTTAACTCCGCCCATGACGAATTAGTAGTCATGACCGGTTTCAAGTTCGGATAAAAGAAGAAGATTATGTTAGGTTACTAGCCAGCGTTAAATTATGATAAATTTCAATGAATGGATCTACTGTGGATTGTGTTGGACATCTTTTGCTCGAGATAGAGGGGATTTGCTAAATTTAAATTACTCAAAATCAATTTCAAACTTATCTAAGACTTGTGCGCTGAGTCAGTGAGAGCATTGTGAAGTCGGAGAAGCAACAAGCCCGACTGTCGAGTATCACCATTGAGTCGGGAAATTTGATGTTGAGACAGGTAAACAAGCTGAACCGAGCCAAGCTTTGTGATGTTCAAACTTGTTTGATAAGGTAATCAAACATAAAATGAACTAAACTTTTGAAATGATTATTCAAGTTTGACTTAGTTCAACTCACGGGTCATGAGAGAGAATTTTTCCTCATTCCTATGTTCACAATGCTAATAGTTGTGATCCAATATAAATCAACTATCCAAGCCACAAACTCTTAACGTGGGACTAAATTTATATTCATAATGAAATTTATTTTCTCTTCAACTTTTTTCATTCACATATATCCAATAATATACATTGTTGTCGGGAGTTTATGTCCCAATGTCTTATCACTTATCTTTAGGGTTGGAAAAAATAATAATAATAAAAGAATCAAAATTTATCTGAATATTGGTAAACGAATCAAAGGACAAAATTGTTTATCTATAACATTAATTGCTTCAAGCCCGAATACCAAAATTATTTTTAAAAAATGGCGTTGCCATAGGAGTGTTAAGGTTGTAGCATTTTGCTGGGCCTTAACTAGCGTTGCCATAGAGTCTAAGTTCAGTTTGACATATGATCCAATTGAGATCGGATGATGGGTTAATTCTTTAAGGGATCGAAACCGACCACGGTAGGTTTATCAGACAAAGGTCAGACGAAGATCGGGTCACCTCTGGCTCGACACTTTGGGTCGGCAGTTAATCGGGATGGCGAGTGACAGAGTGGCCTTTGGTTCGAGCAATGAGAATCAAGGATAGTCTATTACGGATTTAGGGCGAAAAGGATGACCATCGAAGGTACGTCTGGCTTCGGCAAAATCAATGCAAGTGGTAATAGTAAAAAATTTCCTATGCTTCAACCATCGTATAGAATTAGAAGGAGAGGTCGACATAGACTTTAGTGAAATTTCTTGACGCTCAAGTTAAATGTATGTGATATGGGGAGTGTCTACGTAGCCCCGAAAGTCAAGCATCGTATTGAGATGGAAGTTAAAGTCAAGAAGGATCAACACTAAATATCAAGCCGAGCAGGAGGGAGTAGCCGATCCGACATGTTCCTTCCATCCCCGGTCGGACGAGGTCAACGCTAAATATGAGCTGAGCAAGACGGGGTAGCCGATCAGATATGTTCCTTCCATTCTCGATCGGATGAAGTCAAGAAGGGTCAATGCTATTATTGATCTGATCAGGGCAATGTAGTCAGTCGGATAAACTCATCCCCTATTCGGACGAATCAATCGGGCGAGGGTCCCATATACCCCAGTCGAGTAACGGGTATTTCGGGCGGGTGCGACTTTAAACCCTACTTGAATGACACTCCACGGTTCTTAGTGTCCCCTTAACCCTCACGCCGACCAGCCACTCCCCGAATCGTCTCATCGATCGGATACACGTTACTCTCACCGATCATGCCCGCTCTGCTCATCTTTGCTTAACCATCAGAATACGATACTCTTTCATATATTGGGTCTTTATTTTTCAAAAACTCAAATTAACCGGCTCACGGCTCTAGCACAAGTATTTTACGATCCAAGAGCCACCTAGGCTCACGATGGTGCATGTTCTGACGCAACACATGAATTGTCAGAATATATGAAGTATCATATCCACATCTTAACCCACTTGATATTAGCAGATATAATGAGATGATTTCTCTGTTACAATATGTTATATGTCACATTTATAATTAATATTTATATATAAAAGGGAGAAAAATAAGATAATAATATTATAAAGAAGCCTGCATCTGTATGTTTTGATTTTGAGATGCTATTATTATTCATCTTCTTAACATCTTCAAAATTTTAATTTAAATGTCGGAATGATTGAATCTGAACACCCTATGTTTCGATTATAATCTGTTTTTTCTTACCCACTGGATATGCATCGGAAATCCCGACTTCTTTGGCATTCGGTGACATTTTCACTTCTCTTCCATCTGTTTGATGGTTTATCCGTCGAAACTCACGTATAGGAACAGGAACAGGAACAAGACAACAAAATAAGGTATTTAACTAGTAGAAATAATATGGCAAATCTACGCCCGCGTACGGACGTTCTTTTATATCAATCTGAGAGAGAAGAACGATGATTAATATATGAGATGTTGTCATTGTGAAATTTGAAAGTTAAATTTTGATTAGTAATCAGATTTCTGTTCTTTTTTATGAACTAGTCATTGTTGGGGCTAGCTAGATTAGTTCTCGTGATTTACCTCATCCGTGTTCATTTTGGAATAAATTGACGGAGGCACCAGAGGCGAGTATTTCGTCCGAGAGAATGGGAGAGGATTTTATCATGCACTCTGCTCACTCATTCGCCCGTCCAAATCCTTGGGACTCAGTTTAGATCGGGCCATAATTATGTGCACTTTTAAGTAACTTGATTTTGAATCAGATCTAGTCCTGCGTATGTCACATGGCCAGTGTTATTTCAACCGCATCAACATAATTTGATAACCAGTTAAGCGATGGCACACCACAAAATAAAAAAAAAAAGACAGAAAAGCAGGCAGAGGTGGCGGTGCAAGTGCAGTGCACTCGGACAGTAGAAGCCAACTTAGCCGTAGCACATCTATCAAAGTTATTTAATCCCCAAAAGCCAGCAATGGACAGAGATTCTGTGGAACCTTCATCAGATAAAAGCTTCAAGGAGGGCTTAATTTAGAGGATAAATAACCATAATAACCATAATGACGACGACGGTAATGAAAGGACTACAAGGAGGGCATTGAGTATCATCATCCATTGCACTGCACTGCACTGCACCTTCTTCTTCCCCAAGCCACAATCAATGACTCCTCCACACGCCAAAGGCGCGACGACCCTTCTCGCCCAAGTCATCTCTTCCATTGCCCCTACAGTTGCGCTATTAAACCCTTCCGCACTAGAAACCAACTCGCAAGCGCGCTCTATTAAACCCCTTCCCTCGCACGGACGTACCGCCAACCGATCGCGGTGGCCATGGAGTCGCGGCGCTGCTTCTTGCTTTCGAGGAGTCTACTTTTGCTTCTGCTGTGCGTGGCAGCGGCGGCGATACTTGATCCGGCGGACTTCTTGGAGCTGCAGATGGTGCGCAAGCAGCTGGAGGACATGCCCGGCTCGCACTTCTTCTCCGCTTGGGACTTCACCGCCGACCCCTGTGAGTTCCCGGGCGTGTTCTGCTCTAGCGGCCGCGTGGTGGCGCTCGCCCTCGGAGATACCCGCGCCAGCTCGCCTGGTCTGCGAGGAAGGCTGGACCCTGCTCTTGGCCGTTTGTCGGCTTTGTCCGAGCTCTCCCTGGTCCCTGGTCGTGTCGCTGGCCCCGTTCCCGACGGCCTCGCTCGATGCCGCGACCTCCGCTTCCTCGCCCTCAGCAAGAATCTCCTCTCCGGCCGTATCCCCGCCGGCCTTGCCTCGCTGCCCCGGCTCCGCACCCTCGATCTGAGCTATAACCAACTCTCCGGCCCTCTTCCCCTGGCCCTGGCCGACCATCCCGTTCTCTCCAACATTGTCCTCTGCCATAACCAGCTATCCGGCCACCTCCCCCGCTTCCGCGACTCCGCTCCCCTCCTCCGCCTCGACCTCAAGCGCAACAACCTCTCCGGCTCGCTCCCCCCGCTGCCGCCCTCCCTCCACTACCTCGCGCTCGGTTCCAACTTCCTCACCGGCCGCGTCGACGCCGTGCTCCCCCGCCTCAACCGCCTCAACTTCCTCGACCTCAGCTCCAATCTGTTCTCCGGCCCCATCCCCGCTTCCGTGTTCAGCTTCCCGCTCGAGACGCTCCAGCTGCAGCGCAACGCCTTCGCCGGTCCGGTGACGCCCCGGGGGGACGTGGCCATCGCGGTGGTGGACCTGAGCTACAACCGGTTCTCAGGGTCTGTGTCGCCGCAACTGGCATCCGCCGGCCGCCTCTATCTCAACAACAACCGGTTAACCGGAGTGGTGCCCGCCCGCTTGATTCAGGGCCTCAGCGGCGGGCTGCAGCTGCTATACCTCCAGCACAACTTCCTCACCGGCATCGAGTTCGAACCCAAAGTCGCTGCCATCCCCGTCGGCGCTGCGCTCTGCTTGCAGTACAACTGCATGGTGCCGCCCTTCCAGACCCCTTGCCCGCTCAAAGCCGGCGCTCAGAGGATGCGCCCGGCCGACCAATGCCCCCAGTGGAGAACCTGACCGGCCAGTGTAAGATTACGATCAACGGAGAACAAGCAGCCTAAGAAATCAGCATGGATGAGGTACAAGGGAAAGGCTTAAATTTTTTCAATGAGTAGATTCTTTAATTAGTTCCAGATTTGGGGAGGAAGAAGGATTAGAAGCTAAAATACGTGATCATATCCAGAAATCTATATTTTTAATGCATCAATAACAGGAAGCGATTGCTGAGATCTTTTCAGTGTAGTTGCACTTCTTTCATTCAATATAAACTATTAAAGTTTGTATTATGGATAAAATCACAACTAATATAGAATCTGCTAAGCACTCATAGACTAAGATGAAAAACAAAAATATTCGGTTTGAAATAGTCAGAAGAAGTCGAGTTAGATTGAACATGAACAAAACTGATTGATAACTCACCAAACTCGCAAAGATTAGACTTAAATATGCATCTCTAATACAGAAGTTCTGGAGGGTGTTCAAAATTTCAAGCAAACTGGTGTCTTATTCAAATTCAACTTTGTTATCATGTAATTAGATTAATTGCTAAAATTATCACATACTCAACAACTTTTAACAAATCTATCGTGTACTTTCATAAGTAATGATACGGTGAGGACAGCCAGCAACACGTGACATAGTCAAGTCAATGATTAAATTGAGTTGGAAATCAAAGTCAAGATGAACCCGAGTCAAGTCAAACTGGCTCAAGTTAGGACAAACCGAGCTTATGTCAAGTCCGACCGAGCTCAAATCCATATAGATCGAGACCGAATCGAGTCAAACCAAACTTCAGCCAAATAAGTCCCAAAAGAAGACTTTAAGTCAACTAAAATCGAGTAACATCCGAATGACATTGGCCCAAATTAGGACTCAACTCGATGATTATTGAAGCACTGATCACCGAGGGATGCAACAATTAAAGCACCAATCATATAAAGAGGCATCTCTCGATAATGAAAGAAAGAGGTGCACCCTTCGGGAAATAGAGTCACCTTTTCATTTTCTATTTAAAAGTAATTGATTACCGCATCAAGGCAAACAATCTAACAATTTTCACCTCTCTTTACTTTTCTCTATTTATTTTCTGTACTTTCTTTCAAAGGCATGAACGTCGAAGTGGCCGAGCCGAGTTATGACTCGACTGTCCACTTAACGTTTTTATTAAGTCTTATCAAACCCTTCCCGATTACTCAATCTCTTGAAGCCCAACTCAAAGGAAGTCAATCTGATTGAAGCTTGACTCGACATAAGATTTGATAAAGATCGACTTGCCTTGTAGCCAACCGGTCGAATTACTTGGCTGTAGTTATTTTTGTTGAGTCATCCCATTTTTTAATCTCGGACTGGAACAAGTAAAAAATCTATCACACACTATATACAATTGTAACAAATCTATGCTGATCAGAAATTCGTTAATTAATCATGTCTTCACATGCCAAATCATCCCTTGGTCCACCTCATTGTCATCTACAAAAGTATCGATAAAACAAGAGTTAAAAAAATTGCAAATTGAGGATTAAAAGATTATGTATGGCAAGAAAAAGGGACTCTGGGGAGTTTGAACTATCAATCACATGTATCTTTCTCATTATCAGTTGAACTCGAACTGAATCGCAATTATGTATCTCAAGTAATCCTAGCTGAATATGATAAATGAATATCTAAATCCGACTTAAATCTATACATATACCACGAGTATCCATGGATACCTATTGACTTTAAATAGATTCAAATAAGAGTTTTATCTGAATCGTCTATAAAATTTTATTATTATCTACATGATCATCTAACAGCCTGAATGCTACTTTTTAAAATTTGGCAGCACATTGAAACAGTGAAACACAAGGAAGCAAAGAATTAATGTATTGGACTGAAGAAATTTATTGCTCATAATAGATGTTAACTACTTGATCTGTCTGTAGAGATAATGAAGATCATTAAAACATTACACATGTCTATAACTCAAGGAAATTATTAATATTCAAAGTTGCACTAATTACCTTGGAATTTGGATTCATTTATGAGGAGCGTTGGCTTTTGGGTGTTCCAGTGTGTTCGATTGCAGTGATGATGAGGGCTTGTTCTTATTGTATTGTAGTTCTTGAAAAAAGTTGATGGTTATGAGACGAAAAAGAAGAGATACAAGAGGAATAAGTTTGAAGTACACACATTAATGGTGCCTATTTTGTTTATTAGAAAATGAAAATGATTTGGAAAAGAACACTCCTAGAGCATTTGTTGCGCAACAATTAAGGTGACAAATAGTAGAACAAGAAAGATCATTGCTCCAGGCAGACAAGTCGAGTTATAAATAATGACAAAAAGGAAACACACCAATCTAAATCTTAATTGAGTTGTCATTTTTAAAATGCATATATTCTATTCGAATCCATTTTATTTCTTTTGAGTCTCTAGGAACCTGAATTGTTTGGATCAAGCAACCGACGCCCAACGGCAGCTGAGAAGCAACGTCAGAAGCTGCAGAAGACGTTGGACGAGATGAATGAGGAGGGAGATGGTCGTATTGCTCCCGTTGTCAGTCAAGCTTGGTGATGCCTCAACGACTTCCCCTTTGACAGCAAATGTTTAAGATTAATTCTTGGCCTGAACTAATTGGTAACAGCTTCTGTGCTTAGTGCCCAAGTACCTGGAGGGCGTGAAGCTCGGAGATTTTTAAAGTCGCCTTTCAAAATATTCATTTCCAATGGATTCGAACTCTGATCTCCTTAATTAATCTTCTGCGCTGCACTATATCTATAGGGGTATTTCACATGCTCCTGCAACCCAAATCTAAAAAGCAACTTAATTTCACCAACCTTGTCTCCACTATGTGCTCTTAAAGTCTGAATTCTGAATTCTGAAACTGTGTTCTTCCTTTTTGGTTTGCCCATTATAGGGCCAGCTAGTTGAGGCGAGTTTAAGAAATGGAAGTCTGCAGGCATGATCATTATACTGTTGCGCTTAAACTAGTGTGACGTTATTTTAAATTTTTTTAAAAAGACAAGAAAATGTCCACCCAATTTATTTTTAACTGCGAAAAAAACTGAATGCATTTTTATCTCAAAAAAGAACCTGTACAGCAGATCTTAACTGAGTGGGTAGATGATGAAACTAGAACCTTAGTTTGAGTGCAAATGGCATCTTCTCTGCAAATGGTGGGTCTGAGTACTTTCCAGTCAGAATTTGAGATGCAACGTGAAGATTTGCAGCTTCAGTATTGTGAATGCCGTCCCAAATAATGTATCCGGTTGCATCGTCGCACGCTTTTGCTGTTTGTGAGACTCCATTCAAAACCTTTGTTTGTCCGCAAGAGATTCGACTGTCATAGTTCAACGGTGGTCCACCGTATCCGCAGCATGCGGTGACTGGATTCTCAAATCCTGAAATAAACGAGATACACAAATTAAAAAAATACAAACTAAGAAACAAAGGATTCCATATCCCAGAAAAACAAGAAACTAAGTGAGTAGCACAGTATGGAGATTCAAAGCAAACAATGTAAGGCAATAACATCTGTAGATTGTGAAATGATGTGGATCAAGTCTTTACTTGATGACCTTGGTTCTGCCTGAGTTAATGAATGTGCATTGTTGACAATCAACAAATATCGACATCAGAAATAATCTAGTATTTCATGAATACATTATACAAACTGATGTTGATTATCACTTCATCCGATCATCTTATTATTTCCAGAAAGATTAGTAATCCATTAATTTCTTCTAAAGAAGAAACTGTTGATATTTTACTAAACCTCTTATTGATATTTGATTTGTGTTTTTGTTTAGCAAGTTGGACATAATAAAAATTTATGTTCCAACTTAAGGGGAGCATTATATAAAATATGAAGTTTAGTCCAAGGCTTAACTTAACTAGTCCAATGCCTAAAGGTTCAATAGAAGTGATTATGCCTAAAGTCTATAAGTACATCAATTTTAACCCTGCTTACATAGCGTTAAACTATATCCGTCAGAAAATAACTCTAAATTACGATACTCACAAGGAAAAATGGATAGTTTCAACACAATTTGTCATCATGCACTTAAGTTACACAGGTTCATCTAGTAGCCAATAATCCTCCAAAAAAGGATAATCCAAATTCCAACAAACCAAACAACCACCCAAGTAATTAAATGAAACCGAACTATTTTCTTACCATATTTTGAATAGTTTGCTATGAGGTTGAGTTTGATGCTGAATACATCGACATAAGTTAGGCTAGCATCTTCAAAAAGACCTCGTAGCTTTGTACAAAGGGCATGAAGTTGTAAATTGAAAATCTTGGCGACTCGGTTATGAGATCTCAGACATCCAATCTCATCCAACTTTGATGGATCTTTACCAAAACGGGCTATGTTTTGAGTTAAGCATCCCAGTGGCCTAGTGTTATGGATCCAGAATCTCCTGGCACCTTGGTCATATAGTTTCTGGAAACATAAGCAGAAGGTCAGACTAGAACAAATACACCTGAATAGTTTTAACACAGGCTAATTAATCATTCAGATCAAGCACATAGAAGCTAAAGTATATAGGATAAGGATATCCTAATAGCATCTAATATGGTATCATAGCACAAGAGTGTCAGCAATCTTTCTTTCTTTTGTTGTTGTTGTTGTTTTTAAACAAAAAACTAGTTAGTGTCAGTACATTAAGAAGAGAGAACTGTAAATACAAAAGCATAGGATGGTTTCCTACAAACCACTTTGAGATAATGGTGATTTAATTAAATCTTAATCAATTTCAACTGTCAAGTTAATTAGAGAATGTACTTTCTGCGACCTCAAATCTCATATTTATCATACAATTTAAAAAACAAGATTCTAAAGCAGACTATTTCGATATCAAAAATAATTTTAAAAATGAAGAAAAAAAAGAGAAATAACAATTCAACATGAAAATAGAAAATGAAAGGCACCTTCAGTCCACTTTCAAATTCTGACAGTATTGTGGGTATGGAAGCAAGGATTTGATCCTCAGTTTTGGAATAGAATGCACCGGCAAGATCATTTTGGCCTATATCAAACATGTAAAGTCCCTGGCTGAAGTAGTTTTTGTGAGGTACATACTTTTTAAACTTTTGGCCTGTAAGATCGAAATTACAGTTAGTTCTTATTTTTCCATATGATCAAGGAAAATTGAAACACCATTTGAAAATTTGATAAGCAGTCCCTCACCACCCACAAGCTATGAAATAATATTATTATTTAAGCACTGGAGCAATAGCGATACTAGTTGTTTCCACATGAATTCATTCTAGATTCCTACCAACACTAAGTTCCATTAGCCATAAAAGAAATCAATCACTAAAAACACTAAGTGAGTTAAATCCCTCAGAAAGTACACGTTGGTCCTTAAGGAACAACCTGGGGAGGATAACAAACTCACTGATGCAACGAGTTGAGTTGTAGCCACCGTGCACACACGGCATCACCCTACACAAGTTAATCAACTATAATTTGATTTGAATGCCTTAAGAACGATACCCTATATCCCTTGACTTCGGGTTGATTTTTTTACATCTAAGATGGGAATTGTTATGATTGAGTCAAGTTTGTGATTAAGGGCAATTAGTTATTCAAGGTTAAGCATTTGTGTATCCCCAAACATCACTATGTTACTTTTTAGTATTGGAGTTTCAATGTGGGTCTCACAGGACGCTTCAGAAAAGATAAGACCATAGCCCTTGTTTTGATAGATTTTACTAATCATCCTTGAGGTGAGACGTTCTAGAAACATGCCAACCAAGCAAAAGATGAGTTCCTACACATACTACTGATTTCTTACGAGCCATGGAAAGAACTTAGCATAAATTAGTTTTATGACTAGTCCAAACCAATCAGGTCATGAATGACAACATTCTTATGGTTGTTGGTAGGCTTTCCAAAATGTCATACTTCATTCTCTGCAATAAATAAATCATGCATCACATATAATGTTTTTAAAGAAGTTAGATTGCATGGGTTACCAACATTAATATTATCAGATAGGAATGCTAAGTTTGTCAATTATTTTAAAAAGACCATACAAGGAGAAGTTATTTGGGATCCAATTTAAATTTCTATTCCACATTTCATCCACAAACTAATATATAACTGAGGTTGCCAATCATAGTTTAGGAAGTTTTCTTAGATGTCTACAACAACAACCAAGTCTTATCCCACTAGGTGAGGTCAGCTAAGTTTTCTTAGATGTCTAATAAGAGAAAATGGGGGATGCAAGATTCTATCTTGTCTATTATAAAATTTGCCTATAATATGAGTAAGAGTTATATATGGGTCTAAAGCTCGTCACTCAGTCCATTTGGTTTCATTATTGCAATATTGTTACGTACCACTTGTCATCCCTTTGAGTCTAATGAGAGCTTTACTAAGTGCATTCAACAATAATCCCAATGTTAGGGGAACACTCCAGTGAGTAACACACTTTATAAACAACATATAGATGCGTATTGTTGACAAAAGGAGTACAATGCCCTAGACCATATCCTTATTTGCACCTGCCACGAGCATTTCCCTAAAACTCTTAAACGAAAAAAAGTTTATGTATTGTAAAAAAAAATAGGCCTTAAAACTTATATCATTGACTTACGAAACATTCCTCCAACTTTTAATGGAGAGGACATAATATAATATAATATCAAGGGACATTCAAGTATTCTTCTTTATTTGTTGATTTGTTATAGATCGTGTTCCTATAATTTTGGCACCAACTCCTCCTCTATAAAGCAGTCAACCACTAAAAAATTGAGAGGTTATTAATGCGCAAACAGTGATAGTGATAAGTTTCCATGGGAACACTTAAAATATCTAGTCCGTTAAGAATTCTTGGATATAAAACATGCTTGGATCACAAAGAACTACATTGAATGGCTCCCAACATATTTGCTAAAATATGATAAGCTCTAGAACCATCTTATCCAAAAGCAACCCCTGATCGTCTCCATTGCACTTATATGGGGCATTTTAAGGCTTGAGGGATCATCTCACTCCCCTACTCGATAGGATCAAGTTTTTCTTGATGGGAGAGTAATGCATCTGAGGTTAATTGAGGTTAATCTTGAATACCTAGTTTTAGATTTTTAAGTTGTTTTGTAATTTTTTCAATAAGTTAACAATCTTTTCTAGAAATAATTGAGGCCTATTTTAGACCTAGTGTTATTGTTGGTTCGTAGAAAGGGCTTTGGATCATATGTAATGAATTATGAATACATTTTAAATTTAAGTTTTTCCCCCTTCCTAAGTTTTGAGAGTTTGAGATTGTCCCTATGCTACATCGGTATAGTCTTTGTAGCTTTAGGTGTTCTTGAAATCATGAAGGTGACTATCTAGTAGTAGATAATAGAATAATTTGCATTTACAATGCAAAATTGAGCTAAAGTAGGAGAGTTTCAATCATTGTGATTTATTTTTCCACACCACTACTCGGTTACTCATCCAAGGAAAGAGCCTACATTTGTTGGTTGATTATGATGCACTTTCTCTCTTTCTTGAAGTTAAAATCCACATTTCATTATGATAATAGCACTATTAACTTTGCAAGTCAATTTGCTATGGTAGGGTTAGCTTATAATAGAGATTCCTGTTGAGAAGCAGAACAAAGCATTGACTGAACTCTTCAAGATCTAGTAAGAGTTTCCTTGTAGAGATGAAAGCGGTAACTGAACTCTGCATGATCTGAACTCCAATATGATAGTAGCAAGCCCAAAGAATAGCAAACAGATAACTAATTTATATTTCATAATTTAAATACTTTTAGATATCTTGGACTTAATGTTCAATAAGGAGATATTGACAAAGATATCATTAATGATGAGATAAAGAACAGATGGCTGAAATGGAATGAAGCTTCTTAAGTCTTGTAAAGTCATCATGTGCCTTTAGACCAAAAGAAAAAGTTTAAAAAGCCATGTTAGATCCTTTCATGCTTCATGACTCAAAGTCCTTATCAGAAAGCAATGCGTACTATATATTAATGAGCATAAATGATCTTGCTATGATGAATGTATGGGAATAAATGAGAACAATTAGAAAGATCCAATAGATAATAAAATAAAAGGAACTCAAAATATGTGGAAATTACTGAAGGTTTTAGCCAAACTCAAAATTTTCTTTTATTAACTTGAGTTTATATGGCAACATTTAAAAAATAGTTAGCTTAATTTAATATGTACTATTGAGTGTTAAGCTTATCTAATAACAGTTGAACTTTCTTAAATGGATAAGCATTACCGAATGATAATTTTAAACATTATTAGCCATTCACTTAAATGTATAAGTATCATTAACTGATAATATTATCCAACAATGATTGTTAACTTAAATGGATGAGTATTATCTAATCCTAGCCACAAGATGAGCTCCTTTATTTAAGAGATTATATTGCCTTATATGAGATAGAACAACTTTTCTTATATCTCTACTTTGTACTATATGCTACTTAAAAGTGTAGAAATTGCAAACAATATTGTCCAATGTCCCCACCAATAGAGAGGCCAAGTTCAGTTAAATGTGGAGGTGTAGGTTAGATCAAACCAATGATGGGCAGTATCTCTTATTGGGATAAATAGCAGTCACCTTTGATTTTATTTTTCTATCTCATCTTTTACTTATAATCATTATATGTCCAATTTATTTCAAGGACGGTTTTAGCTATATGAAAATTTATCTCAAAAATTTTGTTCATCATGTACAAAATTCATCAAGACTATTCATACCTTAACTGACAAGTACCAGCTCATAAGTTTGTCAAACAAAAGTTAAGGCGTGTTGTTTGTTCACAACTAAATGTTACACAATTTAATATGTTTGTGAAATTGGGGTTTCTATATCTGGTTCATTGCTTGATCCATTTTAGCTATATGAAAAATTATCTCCAACATCTTCATCATGTAGAAGATTCATCAAGACAATTCTTACATTAACTAACAAGTAGCTCGTGCAGGAGCACATGTTTGTTGAAGAACAGTTAAAACACGTTGTCTGTTCGCAACTAAATGTTACACAATTTATTATGTTTGTGAAAGTAGGGCACCTAAAAATCCCTTAAAACGTTAACCATCAGTTTTTTTCCCTTAATATTAATTTAGCGCTTCACAAGATACGAAATATCAGGATGAAGATGCATTACTTTCACTCCTTTTTTCCTGCCAATTTTCCTTATCTATGATGTTGTTATGAGTTTAATGTAAAACACCAGCATTATAGGAGTGTCAATGATCCATATGGAAAGACAAAGAAGGATAAAACTAAATTATAAATTATGCATATAATACAGTCCCGTTCCTGATTATCAACAAAAATCAACTATATTTTGGATACCAACACAGCATGCACTAAAAGTCCATTGGTCATTGCACTAATGATTTAGAAATAGATGCATGTACCTTTGGCTAGCAAATGAAGAGCTTCATTTTTTAGATGAAAAAATTGCGCAATCTGGATCGCAAAGGAAAATGGGCTAACTGAAGCTGCTGTTGCTGGAAGAATAGTAGATCCAGCAGCAGCAAAGTTGCAACCTTTTCGAAAGCTTGGTGCACCAAGGGAATCAAAATATGCATTAAGGAGAGGCATATCCATAGCTTCCACTGGAATAATACGAATGAATAAGCAAAAGCAGAAAATATTCACTTTACAAACACAAAATAGAATGCAAACCATACCATGCACATCCATCTGCCTACACCATTTACAAACACAAAATAGAATGTAAACCATACCATGCACATCCATCTGCCTACACCATTTGTTGGCACAATAATAGAGCAAAGACAAAGTCGAATATCGAGGATTTCTAATCCAAAAACTACTATTATCACAGACAACCATATACGAATTTTTCACATTTTTAAAATCAATATGGTTTCCCATATAAATTAAATGATATAGCAGTAACCTGACATAGAATTACAAGATCGAAGAACCACTACCCTAGCTTTCAACTTATTCTACTGAGCCAATCTGATTTCGACAAGAAAATAGAATTCCCAAAAATTTTGTCTCGTGCATTCTCATTTTTATCTCATGTTTAACCTCATCTAGTCTGATAATAAACAAACTTGGTAATTTTTATGAAACTCATTGACGAACTGGCTGATATATCTTAAATTCCCTATACTGTTACCATTAACTGTCAAACAAGTCACAGATCTTTTCTGATAATGCAAATAAGTAGCAAGGTCAACCGAAATTGAAATGCTGAGTGGCAAAAAAGTTCTAAGTCTAGTAATCTGTTGCTTTTTCTTCCGGAGTGCTTTTTAATTGGTTGCGAAATCTGTCTTGTGATAACGATCTTTATCAATCAAATCAAATTGTTAGAAGCCAAATAGATCATATTAAAGAACTGTAATTGACACGGCGACGGTAATAAATCTACATATGCTTGTACTCTCTGCCTAAAAAGGACAATACAATATTATCGAAGGCGCAGAGCAATGCGATAACAGCAACGCGGGAATCGAGTTGAGTGAAAGAGAAGTTACTGAGGAAATCGATTATGAGGCGACCGTCACAGAACCGGCCGGCAGGTCGGGAGAAATAGGTCTGCCCGTTGGGGGGCAGGAGGGGGTCGCCAATGCCGGCAGCGATGAGATCTCCGGCGTCCGAATTGGAGTCGCCGAAATTGAATACGGCCGGTATGTTGAAATCAACGGCTGAGGCCACAGAGAGAAGCCAGAAGAGGAAAACTGCAGCGAGACGGGCAGCCATCTATCTACGTACTTCCGCCTCCACCTCCTCCTCCTCTGCGGTATCGCGTCGATCAAAAAGGGAGAGTTTTTTAGAGATCAAAGGGCAGATCTGGGATGACGATCTGTTGGGGGGCGTCGCGGTACCCAGCAGCTCCTGCTTGGTTGGCGGAAGTGCTCGAGTGGAAGCTTGCACGCTACTCCTCCAAGCATGGTTGGAATAGAATAGGCCTAGGGTATCTGGCAAGTAACACTGTGCCACAGTGGGCAAGGGCGGTTAGCGACGTGTAGTCAAGGACGAGAAGATGTGAGTGGTTTATACAGGATTTTTTTATATATATAATCCGGGTAGGGGTGATTTATACGGACTTTAGATATATATATAAATACAGTTTTGATATCCTGCACACCCCAATGTGAACGATCGTGAGCGACAGGCAACGTGGACACCTGACGTGGCTAAAATTAAATTTTTTTAATGCAGCTGTTCTTTCTCTC
>JBBUKS010036808.1:0-10790 GCA_038050645.1 Hedychium gardnerianum | reverse complement strand
TCATTGTTACATAATCTAACACCTCAAATCGAAACAACTCCTCATGCATTAAATCCATATCCATAAACTCCAAGATCTACACTAGGCTAGCATGATATAACAACCCACAATCAAATACTCCACAACTTAACATGTTTCATACTTCAAGAGGGTAGTTAAGCAAAACACATCCTACACCGCAAGAATCAATCATATTCCTCTTTCATATCCTAAACACACACAAACTTTAACACAAGATTCTTGAATTTCCAACCCAAGAACATGAATTAATCAACATAATATAACTACATCATTTCTAAATTCATAGCTCCATTCAAACATCTCAAGTTAATTTAGTCAAACACAATCCATCTACCACATATAATTACACAAATCCAAACCTTGCCATGCTCTAGAAATTTGAAAGGTATAAGTGACAATAAGAGATGGATTTCACATCAACATTCAACCTTGAAATCCTACCGAAATGAAATCCATACATCTTTTTGACAACCAATTCCCATTCTATACCTCCACCATTATTACTAACCAAATTCAAATCTCACCATACATCTTATACCCTCTTACACCATGCTACACTGTTCGAACTTACATCTCTACTTAATCATGAATCAATGAAAAATTACTACACCAAATTCAAATACAAAAATTTCCAACATCATCACCAATTTCCCCTTACCTGAATTGATGACTGCCGGTGTCAAAAATGACCCAACAGTGCCCGCCGAAACACCCACAGTGGTTGGAATAGCTAATCAACCAACACGGAAAAACCATAAAATTTGATCAGAACATACATCTAATTGTTAAACTCACTCAGGTTATTGCTAACATAGGCTTACCACAACTGAAAGGTGATTGACGGAACTCTTGAGTTCTGGCCGGAATAGGGGGTGGCCGGAGTTAGAACAGGTAGTAGCTGACCACAGCTATAGTTGCAGAGAATGGATGCCTTGTTAGATCTAGGGTGGTGGTGATCAGAGCAGTGGGTAGACGACGGCGAGTGACGTTGCGAGGAAAAGCTCAGTCGGCGACCAGCGATCGGGAGGACAAATGAAAGGCAGCATCGGTTGTGAATCAGGGAAGAAGGGAGAGGCTTGAGCTCACCAGTCACGGCTGGCCCTAGATCCTACCAGCGACAATCGTTGGTTGAGGGGGAAAAAAGGGCTGACAGTGTAATCGGTGGGAAGAGGAGAGATCATGATTCCCTCCTGGCTGACATCTAGCTTCGGCAGAAGAGAAGGAAGAGATCGTGAGGAAGAAGAGAAGAGGGCAGCGGTCGGCGATCGACGGTCACTGGAGGCGGATCGAGAAATCGTGGAAGAAGAAATCACGAAGGCATCGGGTAAATTAATGAAAAGGAAATAAAGAACTTAGGTATATATATTAGAACTTAGGCTTTAATCATTTAACTTAAAGTTTTGATCAAATCAACTTAGGGTTTAATATTTCAATTTAGGTTAATTAATTCTAACCTTAGAATTAATTAAACCAATCAACTCCCGCTTAATTGGTTTTCCAAACAGGCTTCTTAAAAGTCTATCGTTTATATCCCTGTAAACTTATCCAATTAGCTCCGATTAAACCCAGAAAATCTTCAAAAATTTCCAATAAATTCCATAAATTTTATTTCCTTGTTTTCACATATTATTTTATTATTTAAATTATCATATTTAACATGGTTACTCTAATAATGTTCATTTGACTCACCACAACCTGGAAGCTTAATCTATAAACTCCGTTTTGATGAACCCAAAGCTGAGTTTGAATCTAACAAGAGTTAAACAACCTTTTCAATTCAAAACTATTAATCACTCCTTTAATTAATAAATTAAACATTTCAAATTCAATATAATTAATCCAAACCTAATTTTAAGTCAATTAATAAACAATTAATTCTAACTTAATTTGAAATTAATTAATCCTAATTAAATAACTTTAATTAATTAATACTAAAATTTTAATCAAATCAAATTTCACTAATTTTACTTTAATTAATCCAAATTAATCCAAAAATTAATATAATTCTTAACTATAATCTAATTAATTTTAACTTAATTTAAAATCAAGTTTTATTCAATTTTAACTAAATCAAACTTAACTTAATTAATTTAATTTAAAATTAATTCTAACTTAAATTAATTCAAAATAAATTAATCAATTACTTACTTAAAACTAAATTGAAAATTAATCAATTAATATATTTAAATTTAAATTAATTAAATTAATAAAACCTAAATCAATTCATAATTAATCGATTAATTAATTACCTTAATAATAATTAATCTAAAAAGTAATTATTCAAAACTAATAATAAATCATCAAAATCAATTTTTAAACTTAATTTAATTCTTAATTAATTTAAATCTAATTAATTTGAAATCAATTTTAATGTAATTAAATCAAATTTAACTTATGACTTAATTAGAAATTAACTCTAACTTAATTAATTAATTTAAACAACTTTAATTAGCTAACCCAATATTTAGCTTAAATTAATCCAAAATTATTTAGTTAAATCTAAATCAAATCAAATCAATTTTAGTTGATCCAAAAATTTTAAGTAAATCAAATTAACTTTTATTTTATTAAATCAAAATTAATTATTAATTAATGACTTAATTAATTAGAAATTAATTTGAACTTAAATCTTAATTCTAACTTAAATTAAATTCGAAATTAATTAATCCATCAATTTAATTAACCCTAAATTAAATTCATAATTAATAAAGTTAATTAATTCAAAATTCGTAATCAATTTTCAACTTAACTCTTAAACCTAACTATAAATTAAACTTAATTCATGAATCCAAATTCAATTAACTTTACTTCACCCAAATTAATTTAATTCATAAACAATTCAAATCAAGTTTAAATCAACTTAGCTAAACTTAATTATTATTCTTCGTAAATAATTTATCTTAATTATATCGGAACCTAATAAAAATAATTATTGATAATCAATAATCTAATCAACGAAATATAAATATCAATCCAAACTTTAACTTAATTAACTTTACAACAAAATCAATACAAAAATCAACTTAAATCGTAATTAATGTAAGTTAAATCTTAACCTAACCCTTAACTTAACTTTGATCTAATCAAAAGTTAAAATAATAATATATCATCTCCCACTACTATAGGCTTACCTTGGTTGATAACTTAGAAATGGTGGAATGACTTAGGTAAACAAAAAATAAATCCATTAAACCAAAACCTTGGTCTAACTCCTACTTTATATGTAGGAACCCAAAGGTTTAGATAAATGGATACTAGATAGTGGATGCTTTAGACATATAACTGGATATCAACAAAAATTGTAAGATATGATAAAATATAAAGAATAATATTAAAATAATAAATGTTAATTGAGAAATAGGTTGAGGAATTTTTTGAAATTTTATGGGATTCAAATTGAGATTGTACACATTTATGGAAGAGATTAATGAAGCTAAAGGGGTTAGTTGAATAAAGTTAAACCAATGGTTAAGTCATAAAAACATAACTTTATTATTTCTTCTTTCCCATTCCTCTCTCGAACACTCCCTCTCCCACAACTCACCACCGACGACATTGAATCACAACTGGCGGACTTCCAGCATCATCGATCACAGCCAGGGCCGAGTCGAGGTCGAAGATGAGCCAGCCTTCCACTACTCCTTTAGAGGTTGGTGGCCGCCTTTGGTCTCTGCCTACCAATCATCGCCGACCCACCCCTTTTTCTGGCAAAAATCGACCGGATCTAAGTCAAATATGGCTGCTGGCCACCTCTGCTTCAGCAATGCATCGTCATCAACCAGCCTAGATTTCCATTGCTCCAGCCTTGTTCTGCCATTCCAGATCCGGTTGTTTCCAATTCCTGGATCTACTCCAACTGGTATTGGCCAATTAGGTCAAATCCGGATCTGATTGTCAGTCACCACATTTCTCCGGCCACCACTGTGAGAGCAGATCTAATCGTTGGTTGACCCTGCTCCAACAATCCAGTGCTGCCAACCATTCTTACAACGACCAGATCATCTCCGATTGTTCCTAGTGGAGACAACAACCACCACCACATCATCGGCCAAGCCTTGTTACTCTGCCGCCAGATCATTGCCATTGTCGGCTAGAGCTAGTTCGATCACCTTTTTGCTCTGGCCAGACTGGATGGACCTTGGTCAGATCCAGTGTCATTGGCCACTCAGCTTCGGCCATCACTACAGCTTGGGGTCACCCCCGACCATCCCTAGCCACAACTGATGTCCTATTAATAGCCTCCACCAACAGCAGGTACTACGTGGTTGTGTAGATTTGTGGCTCATATATGTTTATATGTTTTGATTCTAGGATGTGCTTAAGGAAATGGAAGGAAAACAGAATGGATTCTATGGTGGTGTATTTGGTTTGGGTGAAGAATGGTTTGGTTGTTCATGCATGTTGATGGTTGTGAGTAATGGTATGGAGAGTTTGAATCCAATTGGTGTCACTTGGTTGATCTTGCATATTGGTTTGGGTTCTTGATTTGGATTTTAGGGATGTATGAATATAGTTTCATGGATGATTGTGAGGATGTAGAAAATTCTTGTAGTGGTTGTTGGATTTATTTGGATCTTGTTGTGGTGGTTTAGTTTTTGGGAAGTTATGTGGTGTTTGATTTATGATTCCACGCATGATTATAGTTGTAATTTTTTGATAGAGGTTGATACAAGAACGAAGCTTAAAATGTGGAATACATAAGTGTTTGAATCTGTTAATACTTCTGTAAAGGTGATTGTTCTAATCTCTGGTGCTGATTCCATTGGAAACAAATGCTCATGAGATGCATTTGGTTAGTTTAGTTTATAATAGGGTTTATGTTACCCAAACAATCTAGGATGGTTATGTCTAATCTTTAGGGTTCGGTTTGTGACTCACTTGCTAGTAGTTTTATGAATTTTCATTTGTCATGTTGGTGTAGGATTATTCTTGCTTAATTACACCCTTAAAGTATGATTTATGTTGAAAGGAAAATTGTGGAGGATTGATTGTGGGTAATGATGAGTTGGTTAATGGAATTGGGAAAACTACCCTATGTGAAATTGGGTCAAGAGACGAAGTGGTTCGGTTTGATTATTAGGTGTTTTCTTGTAGTTAAAGGATTGAGAATTAATATGTGGGTTTGTAAGATTTGATAACGGGATTAGGGTAATAAATCTCTAAACCTAAATTATATCCATTCGATCTTCTAATTAGATGTTTAATTCTTATAATACTGTTAGTGAGTTGGCTACTAGTACTTAAGTAGATTTCGTATTTCTTCTTATAGGCTCTGGACACGAGACGGAGCATCGGTTCTGAGGATATTCGACACGACCTATTTGGAGGTAGGTACTTCTATCCTTGTCTCATTTAGTACTTTGTACTTAGTGCATGAGTATTATGAATTTGATAAGTAGTTTGGATTACCTTAAATCTATTCATGCCTTTTCCTGCTTTAGATGCTTACATGCTTGATCTTGAAATTAGTCTATTTTCATTATCCATGCAATCTCGTCTTTTGATTATCCATGATTGGTAGGGGTACAAACGTGTATGGTGTGTATCACAATTGGGTGCATGCGTGTATGATATGCATCGTAGGTCGTTACACACGTGTATGGTGTGTTTCATAGGAATTGAATTATTGTGATGTCTTTATCATTTTATTGTTGGATATTTATTGTTGTCTGATGAATATGAGTAAGGTGTGCATCGTAGGTCGTTACACACATGTATGGTGTGTTGCATAGTTGTCCACCCTATGTGAGTTATTATATACTGTGTTATGGTATATATATTTATATGTGATACTTGCTCATGTGTGTGATGCTCATTTCATTTTGCATGGCATACCACCTGCATGCTGACGATCATTGTCTCCTTTGTGGTCGAGAGAGTCTTCAGTTATATTCTTGTCAACACGTCCACTTGGATAGTGGTAGTTGGAGTGGAGCAGTTTATCTTGTCGTGTCGCTCGACAGCTTAGGTAGTGGTAGCTGGAGCATCCTGCCGACAGAGACCTCTTGTTGTAGCTAGATAGCTACCCTACATCCTGACCACTCGGCCACTCAGAGTAGTGGTAGCTAGAGTGTGATCAGTGTCATCGTCCCCCCCCCCTTCGGCCACACAGATGTCGTGGTAGCTGGAGAGGTACGCTGGAGTGACCATGCTTTGCACCTGACCACTCGACCACTCAGAGTAGTGGTAGTTGGAGTGCGATTAGTGTCACCGTCGCGCCCGCTCGTCTACACAGATAGCGTGGTAGCTGGAGGGGTACGTCGGAGTGACCATGCTTTGCATATGCATTTGATGTGTGGTGCATATGCATATGATATCTGCTGCATTGGCATGTTATGATTTTGTACTTGAGGGATGTATAAGTATATATGTAAATTTATGACTCACCTATGTCTGTGATAGCTCCCATAGGTTGGTGTTAGGTTTTTATGCCTAATATTGCACTGTGTTAGTATAGTTAGTATTATTGTCATGTTAGTTGGAGATTTAAGTTATATACCTGGAGAGTTGATCATATGTATAGTACTTGATCATATATACATGGTAGAGTTATTCCCATGAGACTGTATGTACCTTGATCCGTTATTGTTATATTTATCATGCACTATCTTTCTTATACCCGCAGAGTCATTTGGACTCACTTTCGTTTTGTTGTGTCTATGATTTTTAGGTATCAGTAGATGACCTATATTGTCGCCGGGAGATCTTGTCTACTTGTCCTACGTCACTTGGAGAGTTTCTTTCCACATCTTTGATTTCTTTACTCTTTAATTTATTTGGTTTGTGTACTTATGTTGTAATAAGTAAATTGTGTTGTGGGATTTTGGATTCCCATTTGGTTTTGTTTTGGCTTGTTTGTTGTGATGTTAAGTCGTGCCGACACACACATATTAATTTTACCTGTTTGTGGTTTGTTTCTTATATGTTATTCTGTTACATGTTGATATAATTGCATGGTGTTGATTTTGTTATCAACTGCGTGGTTGTATACTAGGAATTTGTGATTTTTACAAGGGATGTGCTGTCCACTTTTTGACGGATAAGTATATTCCCGAGGCGTGATAGAAACGGGCGACGGAGTTAAGAGATAAGCCAAGTAGAGGAGAATGAGTTTGGATGCCTCAAGTTTCTGCCCCGACTCTGTTTTTATAATGTTTGATCGATCGACCGATAGATTTATTGGTCGACTGATACCTTAAATTCACTATATTGAGGACCAATCAGAAGGGATTTGTTAGTTTATTGGTCGACTAAAAATTGGTTCAGTCGACGAATAAATTAAATTCGCGTCGACAATTATGATTTTACGGGGTTAAGTTTAGGTTTTCCGTCGACTGAACTAGAGTTCGGTCAATTGATAAATTTATTTCTACCGTTTTCATCATGTCAGATTTGGGTTTTCCATCGACTGATCTAAGTGTTCGCTCGACGGATAACTTTAAATGCATTAAATTCTGTGTTTTCAGTTTGAATAACTGTTAGGTCGACAGAACAGATTGTTCGGTCGACCGAAAGTTTTTTTAAAAAAATTAAATTCATCACACCAATTCCAAGTTATCAAACTAGGTAAACCTAAAGTGATGTGGGATGATTTATTATTATTTTAACTTTTGATTAGATCAAAGTTAAGTTAAGGGTTAATATATTACCTACATTAATTTATGATTTTTTTATTAAATAAAAGTTTTGATTAACATTATGTTATAAACTTGAATAAGTCAAATTAATTTTGAATTAAGTTAAAATTTGATTTAATTAATTTACGGATTAATTTAAAGTTGTTTAAATTAATTTGTTAAGTTAGAATTAAATTTAAATTGACTAAGTCGTAGGTTAAATTTGATTTAGTTAAATTAAAATTAATTTCAAGTTAGGTTATTGTGTTGAAATTAATTAAGATTTAACTTTAAAGTTTATTTCACATTAAGTTTAAAATTAATTAATAGTTTTGAATTAAATTAACATTGATTGAGTTAACTTAAATTAATTTACAATATATTAAGTTGATTAAGATTAATTAAGTTAGTTTATACTTGAGACTTTTAGTTAAGTTAAGTTGTTAATTAAGTTTTAATTAGAATATTTAATTTTGATTATTTGAAACTTTTGAATTAATTAGGCTTCATGTATCAATTAATATTGATTAATGACTCGATTAAATCTAAGATAAATTGATTACAATTTTTTAAATTAATTAAATTTATTAATTATGAATTTAATTTAAGGTTAATTAAATTAATTGATGGATTAATTAAATTTAAGTTTGAATTAAGATTTAAGGTAAAGTTATTTTGTGCTAGAATTTTTAATTATCAGTAGATTTTGGTTAAATATAAAGTTAATTTGATTTACTTAAAATTTTCGGATGAACTTAAATTAATTTGATTTGATTTTGATTTAACTAAATACTTTTGAGATAATTAATAAGATAATTAATTAATTAATTAAGTTTAATTAAAATTGAATAAAACTTGATTTCAAATTAAGTTTAAAATAATTTGATTATAGTTGAGAAATTTAATTTATGGATTAATTTGAAGCTAATTGATTAATTAAGTATTAATTATATTTAGTGAAGTTTATTAATTTGATTTGACTAAAATTTTAGATTTGGATTGTATTGAATTTGGTTAATTTTTTATATTAATTTTGAATTAATTAAGTTTTCAATTTTGATTAAAAATAAAATTGATTAAGTTAATAAAGATTGATTTGATTAAATTTTGGATTAATTAAATTAAATTGATTAATTAAAATTTTTGGATTTAATTAATTTATTATTTTATAAATTAATTAGAGTTGATTAATTAGGATTAAATTAATTGAGTTAGAATAAATTTTGAATCAAGATAAATTTTATTTAATTGATTAAGTTAAATTAATTAGATTATAAGTTACAATTATTTAAGAGTTATGTTGAGATTAATTAAAAATTAACTTTAAAGTTTATTAGAAATTAAATTTGAAATTGATTGAGTTAAAATTAAGAGTTATTTTTGGATTAATTAAAGTTAAATGAAATTGATTTAATTAAAACTTTCAAATTAATTTAAAATTAAGGTAATTTCGAATTAATTAGTTTGATAATTAATTTATTAATTTAAGTTTAATTTGATTAATTTAGATTAATTATTGATTAATTTATTTGAATTCAAAAAGGTTGTTAAACCCTTGTTAGATTCAAACTCAGCTTTGGGTTTATCAAGAATGTTAAATACGACAATTGAAAAATAATGAGTGTTAATTGAGGAAAAAGCTTAAAAGATTTTTTGGGGATTTTTAGGAATTTTTTTGGATTTAATCGGAGCTAAATAGAGAATCTTATGGGGATATAAAGAATAGGTTTTTATAAAGCGTATTTGAAATATTAATTTAGTTGGAAGTTAATAGATTTGATTAAACCCTAAGTTGGAATTAATTAACCTAAGTTGAAATTTAATAATCTAAGCTTTAAAATTATTAAACCTAAGTTATCTCATTTCCTCACTCGATTTTTCCCTTTCTTCCCCGATACCTCACCGTAGCACTCCTCTGCTCCGATCGGTTTCACCACCCAGCCACCGCCCTGCCTCGATGCCACCGGTGATACCTCAACTTCGGTCACTATTGCACCGACGCCACCTCATTTTATTTCACATACCTGCTTACCTCTCTCATCCGATCTTTCTTCTTTCGACCATTGATCGGCGCCGCCCATTTTTTCACTCGACGCCATCAACCGAAGATAGCTAGCCCATGCCATTGTCCACGACGAAGCTTCAATCAGAGGGAGACAGACCCTCTCCTCTCATTAGTTTCTCTCGCACACGATGTCGGCCACAAATCTGTCATCCTCACCCGTTGCCACCGTTCAGAGCTAGATCTAGGTCAGATCTGTTAGCAGCCACTTCTACCCCGGCTAGACCTATGTCAGCTGCTGAGTTTCTCTTATCTTCTCCGACCACCATTTCTCCAATCACTATTGTGAGGATGGAGCCGCAGTCGAGGCCACATCGCCAGCTAAGTGCTTGACCTCTCAAATTTGCTGCCGGAGGTTAGTCACCACAATCTTGCCGCCTATTATCAATTATAGTTGTTTCTTGATGCAAATTGATTAAAGATCGAATGAAAGCTTTTGTTTTAGGAATTGTCTCTTGAGCTTATGATAGTGTAAACTCTAATTCCAGTGGTTTTGTTGTGAGTGGCATCTGTGATAATTCTGTTTGGAGGTGTAGGTTTGTTTGATGATGTTGAAGAGCAACAATTCGATCTTGATGATATTGAATTGGGGGTGAGGAGGATGATAATAGTTTGTATTGCACTAAAGAAGTGATTGAGGTTTAAGAAGTAACTAAAGATAATAGGGAGATTATTTTTGGTGGTGTTAATCATGTATGGATGATCTTGCTACCGGTTTTTAGTAGCATGAATTTTCAGAAATTTGAATGTGGTAGTATTGGTGTAATTGGTTGTGGTTATTTGGTTATCTTGAGATGCTTGAATTTGAATTTGGATCTATTGAATAGTATTGATTTGTATAAGATGTGTAGTTGAATTTATTTGTTATGGAGTAATAATCTTTGGATATTTGGTTCATAATTAGCTATGTTGAGTATGGTTTGGGAATATGAATTCAGAAATGGGTGTATTGTTATTATGTGGCTTAGTATCATCTTTGTGGATTAGGGATACACGTTAAATGTGGAGAACCTGGTTTGTGTAGATATATTGTGTTTTGAATTTGATTTGGATTAATGAGAATAGATGTTCTTGTATAATTTGATACTTGA
>JBBUKS010036797.1:0-10792 GCA_038050645.1 Hedychium gardnerianum | reverse complement strand
ATGTCATACGGTCTTGTTGTGCCTCCGAGGCATGGCCATGCCTCTTCCCCAAGCTAAGAATAGAACTCCCCATGGTTCGGCCATGCTCATGAGGCACGACCGTACTTTACTTCACCAAGGCTATCACGGCACGACCGTGCCTATAAGACATGACCATGTCGCTTCATTTAGGGGCCGTGTGGGGTACCTATAAAAGGGGAAGAAAATCCCCTTTTCAAGGAGAGAGAGGATTTTCCCTTGAGGGGAACCCACATGGTCCATTTTCGAGGCAAATTTTGATGATCCGTCTGACATCGACAACATCTCGCTAAGCTTTCTCTTCTTCTTTCTTTTCAATTTGAGTTGTAGATTGCTATTTTCTATATCTTATTATTGTATTTCTTTTTCTATGGAGTGCATTCTCCAAATTCTAGGATGTAGGGAGTAATTATGATGTGATGTTGATATAAAAAACTATGAATTTGGCCATTTTCTTGTTCTATGATATTTATGACTTGTTTTTATTTGATTAAATGTGTGTATGATGAATGCATTTGGATGTGAATGATTGGTTACCATGTAGAGGAGATGCTTTAGATTGTATGACCGGAGACCCTTAATGATAGACGATATCTCTTTAATCGGACTTTCTAAAGTCATCACCTTGAAATGAGGATCAATTCTCTATAAGGGAATAGTTAATTAGAGTCTAATGAGTTTTCTCCAATTTATTATTAGGAAGTGACTTGTGTAATCTTGACTGTATGACTGAGGGGCCCTCATGTGACAAGGGGTATCCTTTAATCGAACTTTCTATGTTATCTCTTTACTTTTTTTTGGATAAAAAAGATAAATATATATCATAAAAAATGTACCATTATACATAGGTAACCATGGAGCCTCTTAAGTCATGTCTGATGAACTATCAGATCTGGTAGGGAGAATCATGATAGTGTACATGTGCTAACTCGGGTATCAACTCTCCATAAGTATCATGCGCCTGTCGCCAGCTCGAAGATGAGGTAACGATCAGCACTGACATTTGGAATAGCATCCATCCTCTTGTCCCGGCCTAGATGCATCACCTCGCACGTGACACTCTCTATCATCTGTCATGTGTCCTATCTTCATCCATATCAAATATGCTTAGTATTAGTGTCGAATATGTATTCTGTGTCCAAGAGCCATCCATGCTTCGCATCTCCCTATTGCATCCCCTCCTGTATCCGTGAGCCTAGGGTCATCAAGAACCTCGTCTCCTAACCTCTCAGAGTCATTTTAAGCAAGTGACCAACTATCAACGGATTTGATGTGTCTTTAACGTGAGTCGTTTGGTGCGGACTAAGTAGGTCTTTCTGGCGGGCCTACTCACTCTCTTAGGTTTTTTGACAAAGCCCTAGTCATGAATGAATTTGATGTATTTTTACCGCGAGCCGTTTGCTGCGGACTAGATAAGACGTTCTGGTGGACCTATTATGTTACCTTTTTACTTAATAACATTGAAAGTGATGTAAACACTCCGGTGTAACTATATTGATAATTTGATTAGAATCCCTAAAAGATATTTCTCTCTCTCACATACATATATATACACAGGATTGATATGCTGCCCACTTCTCGATGCTCGATTGAGAGGGGCGCCCATGTAGCAGGTGGGCCCATGTGAGCACCCCCTCAATCAAGCAGGTAAGGTGAGCCACGTATCAAATACCTATATAACTCTACCAAATGAGAGATTAACTCATCGCGGATCCACATAAAATCAAATTAGTTGGAGAGGAATAATAAAATAGTAGGTGACCGTGAAGGCCCAATGAAAGTAGCCATAATAAGCCTAGGAGCATCAACAGTTGATGGACGCACAGCCAATTCTCCCTCAGGCCCAGGCCCAGGCCCAAACAACCAATTGCTTTCGTTGATTTTATTTTCATTACAGAAGAAAAATTGATACCTACGGTTCCATAATGTACGATCGCAGCTCAGCGCAATAGCCATTAACATTTTATTTCCAGCATCTAATCGTCCATCCTTCCCTTCCATCCTACCGCATGCTTGTTTTGACTAGTAGCTGGATTTGGATTTGCCTGCCCTCTTTTCCACTCCACGCCACCTCCCTCCTGCTTCTTGCTTGCTTTATGCATCTTGCTTCAGACATGGGACATTGCTCCTAGTATCGGCGGGTTCCAGAATACCAGAATCTAAAAGCTCTACTACTCTGCGACCAACTAGAGATTGCAATTTGCAAGAGTAAGGCAGGTAATTTGAATAATCAGTTGTTGGATTCTGGCCATCAAAATCGGCATTCATATCATCATGAACTAGGTTTCCTCGCTTTTTCCCTGCTTACTGCTTGGCGCATTTCATCGAACAGATTAGTAGGCTTCACCATGTAGTTTTCGCTTTTGCTCGGCTGTCCATGTCACTTGCTTGCTGCCTTCCTGTCCTCGAGTGCGTCTACTGCCTCGCTTGCGCTCGCTGGGCCTGGAAGCGCCTCCTCCACAGCGCCGGCCACGACAGCGAGACCTGGGGCCTGGCGTCGCCTGTAGAGTTTGAGCCCGTGCCTCGGCTCTGCCGCTACATTCTCGCAGTCTATGAGGAAGATCTCGACCATCCTCAATGGGCACCGCCGGGAGGCTACGGCATAGATAGCCACTGGGTCGTCCTCCGCAAGACCTACCAGAATACCCATGGCCGCGCACCGCCGTATCTGATCTATGTCGATCATAGAAATTCTGATGTCGTCTTGGCAATAAGAGGCTTCAATTTTGCTCAAGAGGGCGATTACACCGTTCTGTTAGATAATAGTCTTGGAAAGAGGAAATTTTCTGGTGGTTACGTTCACAATGGTCTTCTGCAAGCTGCTATTTGGGTCTTTGATGAGGAGTGCAAAGTTTTGAAGGACTTGTTGGAGATGAATCCCGAGTACACTCTTACATTTGCTGGCCATTCTTTGGGATCTGGTGTCGCTGCTCTGCTAGCAATGGTGGCTGTTCATAATCTTGACAAATTGGGGAATGTGGAGAGGAATAGGATTAGGTGTTTTGCTATTGCCCCTGCAAGATGCGTCTCACTTAATTTGGCTGTTAGATATGCAGATGTTATCAATTCAGTTGTTCTCCAGGCAAGATTCCTAGACTTCTCCCTTTTTATTATACTTTTTTGTTGCACATAAGAATTTATTCAATAGAGAATGTTCTCCAAGAAAAAGGTGAGATCTAAATGGGTTACATAGTCATTCTATGATACATGGACCAACTTTCTTATGCACAAATTTCACTTTAAATTTTCTTGAGAGCATTGTAAGTACATTATAAAGAAACTCAAGCATTTATGGAAAGTGTTGCATATAAATGGATACCAAGTGAAATTGCCAAGTTATAATTCAATCCACAACCATAACCATCATCTAGAGCCTTTTAATGGGCTGATGGTCTTCATTCATGTTGTTCTATAAATTAGCTATAATTGGTAGTTGTACTTAAGAGCCACGTCTTTCCATTCATACAAGAAGCATATTTGATAAATTGAAATGAAAAGGTCTTAAGGAATAAGAACTTTACAACAATTCATTGAGTAGAATGTACAAACTGAGACCTCATTTTGAGTAGAATCTAGATCTTGGTTGCCCAATATTGACTTTGCTCAATACTGTGCAAATTTTGGCTGTTATTGCTATTCTGTCTTTAGCTATCGTTTTCCAAATTTTAGCTCTGATTTGCATATGTTTATCAACAATTGCTCAGGATGATTTCTTGCCTCGGACAGCAACACCTCTGGAAGATATATTCAAGTCACTTTTCTGGTAAATTGAGGACTCAACTCTTAGAGTAAGGACTTCATTCATTCATTCATTTTTTTTTTTGTAAATTGAGTCCTTTTTTAGAGTCAACACTTTTCACTCGTGAATTTTAAGCAGAACAATGATGAATGCTGCAGTGCATAACAAAAAATGGATAAAAGTTAACCATGTATTATCTTAGGCATGTACTGAATGATTTTACTATCTGTATGGCTCCCTGAAATTAAGATGGTGTTATCTCTGAATATCTTAAAGAGTAGTAGCCACAAAGGAAAAAAATGCATTTAGTGATCTACTATGATTTTGTAATGCCTATAGCTAGATGATCTACTATGACTTCATAATGCATATAGGTAAATGATCTACTATGATTTTGTAATCCATTTAGGAAAGAGACTGTTTTTCATCTCATGGAAGTCTTTCATTTGGCATGTTTGCTTGAAGTTTGGACATATCATTTTTATGCCTCTCTTCACCCAATTTTAAGTGGAGCTTGTGACCAAAGATGGAGATAAATGTGTAAATATGTGGATGTACTTCTCAAATGTTGTGTAGCCTGTAGTAAACTTAGAGACCCAATCTGAAATTCTCTATGGCTATTTTTTATTAAAAAAAGGAAAACCCTAATTCAAAATATTAGGAATTTTGGGTCTTGGGGTTATATTCCTGAGTTTTGATGATAAAATATGCTCTAATATGCCTATACATTTGAAGAAGATAAACTATATACATGGAACCTTACACACATCCTTGCTGCTTAAGCATGAACGCACGATGTAAATGGCTTCTTGAAACTCCAAATTTCATGAACTGTTGCATCCCATAGACAACGTATGATACATAGGATCTTATAAGGACCAATCAAGGACCTGAAATTCTTATATTCACCGGAAAGAATGGTATTTCAACCATTTCTTTATACGTACCTACAGTCATTCAAATACCCTTAGTTAATTCACTTGTTTCTTCTTGTGCCAATTTCTTTCTCTTTTCATTGCATAACTCATGTTTTTGTTGTATTTTGCAAATCAAGTTGACCATGTAAATGCCAAAACCATTATCACCTTAGTTTTCTTCTTTGCAGTTAATATCAATTTTCCCTTAATAATATATTCCAATAGGGGATGATCACATTTATTCAACTATTTATTTCCATCAGAATGCTATGCTAAGCAACAGGAAGCACTGGAATAAAAAGGGGAAAGTGCTGAAAATTCACATCAATTCTTGTTTCTTTATAACTGTCAACTGGCCAACTTTCTTCCAACTTCTTCCTTCACGTTATGAACAAAAACCAGAAAAATCGCCTAGACATGCTAGTGCAGCTTACTGTCTTGCAAATACATCAATTAAGAAGTCTTTTCTTATTTGATAGGACTGGTGTGATTTTCTTTGCACAGTTTACCATGCTTGTTATGTCTAAGATGCATGGCCGATACATGCATACCAGAGGATGCTATGTTAAGAGATCCCCGGAGACTATATGCACCAGGAAGGCTCTATCATATTATTGAGAGGAAGCCATTCAGGTATACATCCTTGTCCATTATGACATGTGCAAAATCCAGAGAAATATGGTATTCACATTTTTTTATTATTTTGAAACTTAAAAAATGATAGATTTATTGGGTTGTATTAATTTTAGTTGGGTTAGCATCTTCAATATTCGAGGAAAATAGGAAATTGAGGTACTTCACCATTAAAGGACTTTAGGAAAAAACTTAGAGAAGCATTGGCTTTTATAGGGCAGCTTGTTATCTCGAACAACTAATTGCACAATAGGGCATTTAAAGGAAGATAGTAAGGTAGGAAACTCTTGGGTATGATTAATTACTCCCTTAGGCTTTCTCAGGTACTAATCTATACATCTTCATGGTCTTAAAGACATGTTTGCTTGGTGTGAATAGCTATAAATTTCATAGAAAAGAAAATTATGATTTCCAAGATAGATACTTGGCATTTAACTTGCTAGCTTACTAAATTTTTCAATAAAAAAACTAAAAATGCGATTTACTAAATGAAAGTTTTCATAGTTATTTTTTTGTTGTTATGTATGTTTCGTGGAAATTTGACTCTGCATTTGTCACTGTTTAAAATTTAGAGTTGTGACGATTTTGGATTTTGATCGGAACAAATACTAGTTGGACATCATCTTTGTCCCCTAGTAAGGTTAACATGTTTTATAATTCATTGGAAGGAGCAATCAAAAGGAAAGGATATGAAGTCAAAAGCATCGAAGGAGGAAGGAGGGACAAAGTGTACCAATTTGTTACCCACTGAAAGGGCATTTAAAGAACAAGATGATGATTATTATATTCTACATTTATAATCTCAATCCATGTTGGTCAAGATGGAAAAACCTTTTTGCTTTGCTATGTGGCCTTCGTCGACAACATCTTAGTGTCTTAAACTCGGTTCATCATTTGGCTTTGTTTGTTGACACCGGAAAGTGTAGGAGAAATTGGATTCTCGAACTTTTCTATGTCATTTGTTGCTTCCTCTTTCATGCCAAAACCTAGCTTCTACCTTGGGTTTTCCTTTGTGGCAAAACCAAAACCTGAACTCTAGACTCTAGTGCCTACATCACTCCAGGTGGGAGGTTCTTTTCTTTACGTGAGATAGATTTAATGTTTTCACAATTTTATCCTAATTTTGGGTTTATCAGAGTCACTTTGCTTTATTGTTTAACATGTTTGCATGTCAACTACATATTGACTATGTTATCGACTTAAGGACTTAACAATGCTATAAAGTAGAAGGACTTTGATGTATAGAAAATGAACCAAATGAGAAAAATTTATCACTTGATATAATAATATGTCCTCTATATTGAATATTAAACTAATATTTAATTTTGTTGGCAAGTCAATAACATAAGCATCCATAACAAATTTTTGTTATGGTAAAGAACTAGCACACTTTTCTCATAAATTATGTAATTTGATAATCTTCTATATTGCATTAATTTTATGGTACGGATTTATGTTTCATTATTTGGTGTAATTTTACTTTTCATATACACTTAATATGACTCTTAATAAACTAGAAGGATGGAAAAAAACATGCAAAAATATAAATAGATTGATGAGCTTTAAATTGATAAGCTTAATATATATTTGTGGATCTATTTATATAATTATCATAAGCATATTTAACAATTCACAAAATAGAATCTCAAATTTCTAGACAACTATGTATGGTTTAAAGTTTCGTGTTGTGCTAGTAGGTATGGGTGAAATTTGTCATTCTATCCCGCCGATTGGCACGACATTTGATTCGGCACAGAGCCACCAAAATTCAAAAGAGGATGATAATAGAAAGTTTACAAGCTATAATGACTAGCCAATAAGAGTTGGGCGACAAGTGGTTCATCTCACAAAAATTGCGACAATCCCACATAATACAACTTGATAATTAACTAAATGTCAGCCATAAGCTTCTAGGAGGTCGCAATGGCCTCGCTTAGCTATGAGCCTCTCCTGGAGGTCGCAATGGCCTTGCTTAGCTATGAGCCTCTCGCATTTGCCTTGCTTGGACGTGGGACCTACACGAGCTAACGGTGACCTTGCATGTCCACGAGGCCTTCGCGAGGTTGTTTCCGGTCATGGAGAGCTCGCGATAGCTGCCACAATCTCGTAACTGTCAGGCAAGGCCTCTCACGACGACCTCGCCTTGCCATGAGGTCGCTGCCTCATAAAGAGTTTGTTGCTAAACGTAGCCGCCGCGACCTCATGATGACGCTTGGTCACGTCATTGTGATAGTTAGGCCACAACAGACCGCTACAACTAGCGACTTTTTTCCCTTTGTTTTTATTTCATTTCTTTAAATCTCTTTCTCCCTTTATTTTCTTTTCTTCTAATCCCTTTACCCTTTGTTTTCTTCATTTTTTTTTCCTTTTAATACCGTAAATTGATTACTTTCCTCTCTCTTTCCATCAATTTTTATTTCATTTTCCTCTAATGTTGATTAGTGTCTTTCCCCTTTGCCCTTTATTTCCTTATATCCATCGGGAATCTTTTTTTTTTCTTTTTCGACTAAGAATTTATTTTTCATTATTTCCTTTACATTTGCTTGAAAGTCCTAGCTGACAATCTAACATGCTACCCTTGCTCTTTTTCATTCGGGCTTGGGACCGACATTGGCGAGTTTAAATATATGGCGACTCGAATACAACATGAGATAAGATGGTATCAAACTTGAAAATAATAGTCAAAAGTGTACTCGGTGAGTCAAAGGAATGTGCATCACCAAGTAAAGAATCTAGGTAGCAGAATGAAAAAGGACAGGAGAAAGTAAAGGAAAGATAAATAACATATAAGCCATTATATACTTGTAAGAATGAGGAAACTTAAAAAAAAAATATACAGTAGTTAAAAAAGAGGCCAAGAAAGCAGTAAATGAAGCTAAGAATGACACTTTTGATGCTTATATTGAAAATTGGATACCAAAGAAGGGGAAAGAAACATTTACAGAATAGCTAAAGTGAGAGAGAGGAAGACAAGAAATCTTATTGATGTATTAGAGATGAATAAGGTACTAATAAATGATGAGGAAATAAAAGAACGATGGAAATGGTATTTTCATCAACTTTTTAATGAAGGTTTAGGTGACCAAGTATAAATGAGTATAGAAATTCAAATTTCAGTAGTAATTCAAGCTTTAAATGGGATGTAAATGAAAAAAATCAGATCAGATGATATTTCAATAGAGGTATGGAAGTGCCTAGGGAAATAAATTATTAAATGACTTACAAAGTTATTCAATCTGATATTGAAAATTAAAAAAATGTCTAATCAGTGGAGGGTAAGTATTATAGTTCCCTTGTATAAGAATAAAATAAAATTGTGCAAACTATAAGTATATTAAATTAATGAGTCATACCACGAAACTTTGAGAAAGAGTAAAAGAAAAAAAGACAAAGGAAGAATACCACGTTGACCAAAAATCACTTTGGATTTATACTTGGAAAGTCCACAATAAAAGTTATACAACTAATTGAAAAGTATTAGGAATAGAAGTAACACTTAGACATGGACCTAAAAAAAAAAACTTATAATAGAGTTTCAAGGAAAATTATATGGAGAATTTTAAAAAAGAGAGGGGTTAATATAGTGCATATTAAACTAATTAGGATATGTATAAGATATAATGACAAGAGTGAAGACTCTAGGCAGATTAACCGAAGCGTTCCCCATAAAGATAGGGTTACATCAAGGATTAACTTTAAATCCCAACTTTTTTACACTTCATAGACGAACTGACACGTCGAAGATAATGCATGTTGTTTGCAAATGATATTATTTGGTAGACGAGACACGTGAAGGAGTAATGCTAAACTTAAACCTTAGTGAAAAAAGCTAGAAGTGAAAGATTTTAGGCTTAGTAGAGTAAAGATATAATATATGAAATTTAAGTTTAGTAATATTAGGCGTAATGAGACACTTATTAAGATAGGAGAAGACGAGTTATCTGAGACTTTTAAATATTTATGATCATTTTTGTAAAATGATGGAGGGATTAAGAGATGTCTTACATAAAATACAAGCGAGATGGTTGAAATGGAGAAAAACATCAAGTGTTATTTGTGATCGTAAAGTATTTAAAGGAAAGTTTTATAAAACGACATTTGACCTGTTATAGAGCTAAATGTGGGTGACTCAAGCACATGAGCAGAAAATGAGAATTGTAAAGATGAGAATATTAAGGTAGATGTGCGGACATACAAGGAAGGATATGATAAGAAATAAAAATATTAGTGAGAAAATCGAGGTTGTATAGAAAAAACTCTAAGAGACACATTTAAGATAAAGGCATGTACTTAGACGACCAATAAATACTCCACTTAGGCGATATGAAATTATAACAAATGTGCATAACCAAAAAAGACTTGGTTATGAATAATAAAATATGATAAAATTTATTTAAATATAAATGATGATATAGTAGGGTACATAGCCCCAATGACGTAGAAGGATCTATATAGTCGACCTCACCTAGTAGGATAAAACTTGTTGTATTAATTCCTTTCTCTCCTTGTTGGGAGAGATAGAAAAAAATATAATATAATTCTTAATCTTATAAAATACTATTATTTTAATTAAATATAAATTTTAATTTGAACTAGTATTATATCATTTTTTTTTAAAAAAGAGAAATATATTTATTTGCTTTTATATAAATTGTTCAATGTTTAAAAACTTATAAACACTTCTTCATCCAAATTATATATAATATAATAATACAACATAACATACACATTATATAAATAATTCAAAGTTATCGTCCCCTTATCATTTTATTGCATAGTAGAAAATTTATGTAACACTTTTACATATTTTCAAAATATAAAAATTAAATTAACGTATGAAAATTTAAAATTTTCAAATAAGTGTAATATAATCAATGCCGAAAATCATCAGAATATTTCTATATTTCTGAAGATGTCAAAATCAAAGATTAATATTATAAATGAAAGTTTCAGACTTTCTCTGCAATAATTCAAACTGCTAAAGACTAATGTTTATTGTCACGCCCCGGAGGTATACAAGGCTAACGATGCGGACGATACCTCCTTGTGACAATTTTAGATACAATATGGTATGAGCCCACAAAACTCATCTAAACACAACCATGCAGTGTATATAATAAAACCAACAAGAGAAGAGAATAAAAGGGGTCCACCCCACACATAAAACCCAAAACTCGACTTCGTGCCGGCACAGCTTAAAATACTAAATACATAACCAGAATAAACCAAAAAGTCTGAATACAAGTCAATTATTATAACACAAGTTCATTAAATAAATGCAGAAGCAAAACAAACTGAAACGAAACGGATAAACCAGTGCTCGATGTGAAAGGGATGGTGCAGACAGAATCTTCCAAGAGACCCAATCAACATATACCTGCTATCCTGGGGATAAAATGAAAAGCAATGGGTAGTGAGTACAAAAGAAATACTCAGCGGGTATAAGAAAGATAGTGCATGATATCTAAATAGTAAGGAGATTCAA
>JBBUKS010036787.1:0-10794 GCA_038050645.1 Hedychium gardnerianum | reverse complement strand
ATTCCAAATAAATTCCATAAATTTTATTTCCTTGTTTTCACATATTATTTTATTATTTAAAATTGTTGTATTTAACACGACTATTGGTGCTCGAGACCGAAGATAAATCTGTGCCAATCGGATCTTCACAGAGGCAATGGGGTTGCGGTAGGAATCGAAGAGGGGAGGGAAAAACTAGAGATTCCTGATTGCAGCTAGGCCTAGCTCAGGTCGTCAGCGAGAGATGATGGACACAGTGTCAGCGGCAATGGATGAGGTACATCGCCTAGGGATCGAAGAAGAAGAAGGATGATGGTCTGTGAACAGGGGATACCGACAGCTTGGTCTTCTGTGTCCGACCGGGTTGCCGGAGGAGGAGATGCCGGTGGTAATCGCTCGATGAGGGGAAGCACGCTCGAGTGAAGGAGAAGGAATCAGGGGGGGGCCGATTTGATCGAGTGAAGAGGGATTTAATCGGCCGAGATAAAAACTTTAGGTTTTTAATTTAAACTTAGGCAAATTAAAAATCATTAACTCCTCATTTAAATAATAACTTCTCTAAATAATTTGTATTAATTCAATTTAAGTCCTTGAAAATTCCTAGAATTTTCCAAAAATTTCTATAAAGTTATCTCTTAAATTTTTGATCATTGTTTTAATATTATTTAGTTGCCGAATATAACAAAGAATATGATAAAACTTACTGTATGCATAATGAATATATCTGAGAGTGCGCAACACCAAATTTGCGACAAGATATCACCTCAAACCTATATGAAAAAATATAGAGCATTAACATATAAAATATATAAAATTAAGAATAAGACAGTATATAGATAGCTAATTGAGTTACAATTTTTGTTATAATAATAACATTCTCTGATATGAATTTAATTGATCATAATAATTTTGATCCCCATCAGAGACTTGCATGTTGTGTCCATAATTCTCATTAGATATAAATGGTTCACCATGACATGTCCAATTATAGTAATTGGCAGTAAAACCAAATCTACAAAGATGTTTTGAAACTTTATCGTACTCTAAATTTTTTTCATTGTGACACTTTCTACACGGACACCTTATCTTATTATCATCCATATATTCAACATTACTAAATGTAAAATTTAAAAACTATTCCAATCCAGTCAAAAACTCATCACTTAAACCCCGACGTCCAGGTAAATTCTTTTTATACATCCAACTCCTTTCATTCTGTATTTTGTCTGTTTCTAACATATTACAACATAATGTTACACACTATACATAATTTTATTAATTCACATACAAATATTGAAAAAATATAACAAGGATGATAAAAACATGAAATAATAAAAATAGCAAACATGCTATCAGTCTTGAAAATAAAGGTGGGCGGTATTACTTAATAAAGGTAAACAAGGATGAGTGTCTCTCCAAACACGTTGAATCCAGTAATCTGCACAAAAACTCTAAGAAATTAACAATCAAATATTTAACCATGCATAAACAAACAAATATATATCAGCAATCTCAGGAGCCCCTGGCAGGGGACCCCTGGGGGACGCCGACATGATTAAATACACCATTTAGGTACTAAACCTAATAATTTATCAAATACAGTTTAAAAAGAAAGAATTAAAATAAAATACAAAGCTACATGCATCAGGTTGTGCTTTAGACCCTGGGGGCCGCCGACATAAATGCATGTGGTTACACATTTGCATACAATAGATCCTTCCCCGGACCCCACATTAGCGAGAGCTACATGCACCACGTTGTGCTTTAAGTAAATAAGTTAAGTGAAAAAGTTATAATAGTATACATGAATTCAACCTGACATGCATTGAATTAAAATAAAATAAAACCATTTTTCAAAAATTTAAACTTTAACACATGTCAAAATTTAAGCATGTACGCCAAAGCATGCTAAGTGGCAACACAATATGATGCTCAATTGACAAAACAATGCTATTCTAGTTGTAAATCAGAACTCTATCGCATACAATAATACTTCAATAATTGCTCCCAAGCTTATAGTTGACTTTCCTTCTTCATCTCTTTTCATCCTTCCCAATTTAACAACAACAACGTGCATCAACACTCCAACATAGTAATACGTATTGTTCCAATAAAAGACAACAAGTCTGACATGGGTGGTCAAAATTTCAATCCTTGATAAAATAAATAAAGAAACTATTCATATAATAAATTGACCTTAACAAAATAATGATTTAACATCTTCTTACTGTTACAAAACTCTAAGAAAATGATTCACTTGATAAACCAATGAAACTAACTGACTTGGTAAACTAGGAAAATATTTATTATGACCACAATGCAAGAATGTAAGTGTTTATCCACATGGACATAAGTTCAGAAGAAACCCAACATATATCATGTTTTCTACAAAAAGATGGAGAGACAAGCTGGACAAGTATGCTTTTAAATATGAGAATTGATCTTCGTTAATGATATTAATGATTCTGTAACAATGCTAAGGCAATTAAATGAATCTGAAATTCTGAATGCCCTTCTAGTTAGAAAGCATCACTATAAACCTCTGAGAAGAACATTACATAACTGAGATAAAAGTTATGGGTTAACCATGTCAAAAGTAAATTCTGCAACACATCCATCATTACAAGATGAAGAAGAAGCAGTGTAACAATAACTAGAATAGCAACAGGAGAAAAATGGTGACAAGTTCAAATACAAAATTCACAAAAGGATTGACATCACACTTCTTTCTGGCAATAAGTAATAAGAAAATCAGTTACCTTTCGGGTAGATGGCAAAGGTTAACACACAAGATGCGATTTTTTTTCTAAATTAGACATTCACTTTGATGCGAAATGAGAAATACAGCAAATACCTTCTCTTTTTCACCCGAATCCTTACAAGATAGCATAGATGAGCTTGGCATTGAAACTTCTGGCGCTTCCCCTCTCCCCGAGGTCGCCTTCTTGAGTCTCGCGACCGAGAGCCTTCTTTCTCTGATTGCCGATTCTGGCACAGAAATATCTCCCAAGATCAAACCGGTTACGGAGAAAGAGACCAAAATCGGGCCTCAAATGATTAAACTAAAAGTAACCAATGAATCAAAATGGCGAGTGATTAGGGCTTCTCACCGGGGGTGGAGACTCCGCACTTGAAGCAGGCGAAGAGTCGGTCGACGTCATCCTTTGGGTCGTAGGCCATCTTTGTGAGCCAAGCGCTGGCGACAGCTATGCCTCCGCCCTCCTCTCCCGCCGGAACGGCGAACGAGCAGAAGCAAGAAGATCGGGCAGAGCATCGGCCGGTGTGTTTTTATCGAGTTTGAGCGGGAAGAGTGGAAAGAGAAGAAGAAAAATGGGCCTCGCTTTTCAGAAAAGCCCACGGGCTTTATACGTTACCATTTACGGTAAAAAAAATAATAATAATTACCCGAACAGACCGTACAAATTAAGAACCGAAAATCAACACGGCCGACGTTTATTGCTGACGTGTATGTTAAACGGCGTCATCTTGATAATCACCGTCAACGCTACTAGTTCAACGTATATCGCGCTAGTCAAACATAGCCGTTATAAAAAAAAATTATTTTAATTTATTTTAAAAAATCATATAGAAAGTATTTTTATATTTAATTTATATTAATTTAATAAAAATTAGATTAAAATTTATCATAAATTAATAAAAAAATATATATTATATAAAAGTGACAAATAAGCTCATTAATCAAGTACCGACCATTTCCTTCAATTAAAATAAAAAATTTGAGAGATTTGACTGTGAGTGCGAGAGCTGTTAATCGACCCATTATATGAGAGGAGTTGATTCATTAAAAATTTATCATACGACGAGGGTAGATCGATTGAGAAATTCTCAACCTAATCCAAAATTAAAATATATATAAAAAAATTTAAAATTTAAAATTTGGATGGAAGATAAGATAGGTCAAATTCACGAGTCTATTAAATTTTTTATTTTTATTTTAAATTTAAAAAAAAAATTATTCTCAATTTGTAGATCAACTCAAGCCCGTCATAGACTGACTCATGTGAGTTGCGAGCCTATATAAGTCAGTCCGCTTGAATTCATCTTTAAATATATTCATAAAATTTCAATTTAATCATTTTAAATTCTTTGACGGGATAAGTTAATTTAATAAGTCTAATTCAAATTGATAATTTTATTAGCTATTAGATGAGGAGTCATTTATATTTTTAAATTTTTTTCATGAAATGGACTGATGATTAATACATGAAATATTGTTATCATAAGGGCTAATTAGAATAATTTTCATGATTTATTTTTTTTATATTGATTCTGAGATGAACTGACGAAAATGTTGAGGATGAATATTTTATTTTTTATCATTATTTATATTTTTAAATTTATTTAATAGATAAATCAAGAGAGAGTCATCCCTCTCAAAATTAATTGAGTCTGTCCGAGCATCTGGAGAAGAAAAAATGATAAAATAAAATTTTAATCTCATAAATTGTTTCAACAAATACCATTATGAAAGGTGACTAACAGAGACAGAAAAACAAAAACAATGGATTCAATTAAAATACTCCACATAAAAACAAAGTGTTTATTTTATTAAATATTTTTGGATTTAGTTATGGACACTGTTAAGCAAAAAGTTACATGTCAACCTCATTGATTGTTTGTGACTAGGCACCAACATCATCTTATCATTTGACTGTAGTTGTAATTATAATAATAATTCGATGCGTTGAAGGTCAAAAACAAGAAACAAAGTGATGGATTAAAATATGATTAGGTTAATGACATGAGAGAGTAGCACTTTAAATAATCAAAGTTAATTAAATATGATATTAATTATACATTTTTTTTCATTTTATTGTCACATTTCCTAGTTGTCTACTAAGTGATATCAAGTAGAAAACGGATTGATCTCTCTTTGTTTGATTGATTTAACGCAAAACCTAACTCGAAGAAGTTAGTCATAATCATGACAAAAGCGAGAGAAAAAAAGAAAGGATAAAAGTATATAACAATAGAAAAGGCATATCGCCCATTGCAATTAAGAATCGAAAATTGAAACCACTTGATGCTCCATGAGAGAAATTGTATTTAAACCCACTTCATCTCCTTCTTTTCCATCGTTTACATCTCTAACTTCTTGTAGTTTGCTCAATTAGCTTTTTTCCTAGTCGGTTTCGAGACGATATGAAGGTGAGACTTCTTTCTTTCGATATATGAGATGATCTTATGGATCTTATGGATAAAGACTTTGTAAAAACTTTTTTTCTCAAATAATAAATAAGTTTTTTTTTTAAGTATTTGTAGAATGTTTGTGTTTTAATTGCATTCTCTTGGTAGAAAATCGTGGTGAGGGTGGATGTGCCCGATGACAAGGAGAAGGCAAAGGCAATGCAAAAAGTCTCTACTCTTCGAGGTTCTAACTAACTCATCCTTCATTCTGGATCGGCTTTCTCTTTGCTTAACTTAAGTCCCTAGATCTTTATCATATGAATAGGGATCGAATCCATTTCCATAGACATGAATGATAGAAAGATGACTGTGATTGGAGACGTTGATGCCATCGATGTCGTGGGCAAGTTGAGAAAAGGGTGGCCGACCGAGATAGTCACGGTGGGACCAAAGGAACAACCAAAGGATGCGGAAACAAAGAAGAAGGAAGAGGAGAAAAAGAAGAAAGAAGAAGAGGAGAAGAAAAAAGAGACCGAGAAGATGATCAAGCAAATCATCTCGGAAAACTATTGTAACCCGTGCGTGCCCCCTCAACATAAGAATTGTTACCCTTACATGCCCATCGAATATTGCGATGAAAGTGTGGAAGCGAATCCAAACGCTTGCATGGTCATGTAAGTTATGTAAAAGACATTGCTTATTGCAAAGAAATAAATCACCAAGTTGTTCTCTTGCCAAGATATCAATATGTACAATGGTATTGATAGAGTCTAAAAGATATCATCCAAAATAAAACAAAATTATTTAAGTTTTGATTTGATTATGATATGTTGACAACAACCTCATGTAGTTGTTGGATTGATAAACACGCCACTTGATTGAATGTCAACTGTTAATCATTAGTGGATGGTTAGGTTTAGAAGTTGGAGAAGAAACAAAGAAGAATTTAAGGCATCACAAGTGTTTAAGGTCAAGAACAAATATTTAATGCAATAGTCAAACCAAACTTAACTATGTTCAAACTTATTTATTAAAAATATTATTAGAAACAATAGCATACTAATGTAATAATGAAAAATATGCCTTTTTTTTTTTATTTCTCATAGCTTTCACAAACACCATGTCCACAAAATTATTTTGCACAACAAATAGTAATTCAAAAGATGTAAAAGAGTCCATTTTCAAGTAATATGGTAAATCAATCCTTAGCATTGGATCATAACAAACAAAAAATTTCAGTTGTGTATCATACACAACTTCTCTGCGGGTACCATAGTGTCATACTCCCGGGAGTAAGGAGATTAATAACTCGAAAGGGAGGCGAAAGCGATCTTCCGATTGATTCGACATGGCACACACTTCAAAATGGTAAAAAAAGAGGAGGGAAAACATTAACATGTAGTCATGGAGGGATACAATTCATAGAATTGATCTAGAGAAACATGGCTTGATAATGATGATGATAAACTAGACACATGTTGAGCAGATGCTTCAGCATAATATCGAACTTTAGTAAAATAGCACTGTGCAAACAGACTCACCAAATGTAATACAGACCATCTGCTGCTTGCCTCTGGACCCTTTCCATCAGCTCAATCTGCAAGATTCCACCAATGCAGACGACTGGATGCGGAAGTTTGAAAGATTGCAATACATTTTCCTGCACAAATCAGGATGAAGTTAAAACACTTACTTTCATGAGGCAAGTCTTTTGCCACCAAACATTTGTTCTTTTATCAAGTTAAACCTTGCATGGATAATACAGATGAGGCGAACACTTAATATAGATCCTATTTCCTTCTTAGGGAAAACAATGATTAGAAAAAATTTCCTAGCTTTTCTTTCCTTGGAAGAAAGAAAGAAGTAAAATTTCCTTCCAATCATTTCCTTGGGAAGGAAAAGGAAGGAGAACATAAAATTTTCTTTGTTGAAAAGTATATATAAATATATATAGATAGATATACATATATATAGATTTGAAAAAATAATAATACCAAATTTTATAGGTCGTAATGAAGCTCCATTGCATGCGAAGACTTATCCACACAAATCAAACTGAAGCATAATTGAAGCAAACTGAAAGATTTCAACATTTTTTTTTTCCTTTCCTCCCTCTATTTCTGCCAAGGAGAGAAAGTACCTTGGGAAAATCCTATATCACCTTGCTTCTGCCTGTGTTTCACTAGTAGAAAGCACACTTTAGGGAGAACAATTAGAAGCGGCCCAAGGTAGCTTCCAATCCAAGGCAATTCGCCTTAGGATGATGAAGAATATGAAATTTGCATGGGCTAACAAAAATATTAGACATTAACTGATATCTATAACCTGCATTATATGACTATTCAATGACAAATCTATGAACCCTCATTGAAACAAATAAACCAGTAAGATTGTTATGTTGCTATTACTGAATATGCAATTTCGCACATGCATACTAAAATGCTATGATATATGACAGACCCTTCATCTAACCTACACTCATTTTGGACACCAGACACTCTGGCATCAATGCTCTTAGTCAGGCACTGCATCTCCATTGACCATATATAAGCATCGGACACCTAGAACAATATTCATGACAATGCCAATACTCGCACTTGACTTTAGTTGCAAATGCAATCATAAGAATTTGGTGTATATAGGCTAATGGGCCTTCCAATATACCAATGAAGAGAACAATCACAGGCATATCAGAATTTCTGAGATAACATATATTTGTTAAGAGAATAGAACTGTTGGTCTTCCATGCTCTAGGGATGTCAACTGGCTTTAAATCAATAAAACACAGAGAAATTTGAGATAGACTTTAATATCTGAGATACTAAGAAATCACCTGTATCATTGTAAATTTGGGAGAAACATATGTCCAGTTGTACTTCTCACTATGATCTAACTGTAGAGATTTGTTGGTGTATGCACTGATAGCTTTTCTTGATCTAGAACCAAACCGAAACCGAACAAATTTTGAGGAATATATGGGATGGCCATCCTGGAAGAAAGCTGCATCAAGGATAATAAGAGAGATAATATGCACAGACAAACAACCAAATAAGAATTCATGATGTTACTGAAAATTCATTAATGTAACAAAAAAACCTTTAAATGGCTGGATTTTTATTTCGTCCACAACACAGAAGTCAGAGATCAAGCTGTAGGTAAGAGTTTCGGGGACTGCAGTATCATTTTGTCCACTACTTGACCAATATGAAGGCAGGCCACCTACTATCTCATTTGACACCAAAGTATTCTGAATGCTTTCAAATGGTTCATTATCAGTGCTGGAAGCAAATATCCCCAGATCAATGCAATCCGTTTTACCTTCAGGAGAAGAAATTAAATGACATAAAAGGGAATATAATATGTGCTTTTTCTCCAGGTTTGTCGAATCATATGAAGAGCTACATCCCACATCTGCATTGCTTCCGTCAATGACATTGGAGAAGTTTGATACCTCAGGAAACTTTCTTGTACACAAACTCCTACTAAAACCATGTTCTACAACTGTAATGTGCCAAAAATGTTCCATTAAAAGAAGTGTTATACATCAATGAACAAAACTAAGAACAGAATACACAGGTAATTAAATTCTTAACAATTGTCACAAGGTTCAATACAAATTTCTATTATAAACCACAAGAAAATTTACAGATAAATAGACTAGTCAGTTCTCGCTACTAATCATTAAGTTCAACTGGGATGACGATCCTACATTTGACCTTTACATCAACCAGCGAGCATTGATAAATTTACAATCATCTTGGAATCGGCTAATCAAATCGTAAACCTGGGACTAACAAAATTCCTGCAATACCTCATTATCCTGATACAACGGTAAGAGACAACAAAAAAAAACAATTTTTTCTTCGATATCGAACCAAAGCAAACTCGAGAAGAAAGGAATACATACCGAACCGACGCCAGGATCGCGACACGGCACCAGTCCGCACGAGATCCGCCGGTTCATCTAACCTCGTAAGCACGGAGGTAGACGCGTCCGGCCCCAGCCATTGCAAGAAATCCCAGCGATTCTCCATCAACAATTCCCTGGAGCCGCCTCCGCGATCAGATACCGTCAACCAAATCAATACATTGAATTACAAAGACCGGCCGGGAAAAAAGGAAAGATCTTTCTACTTGGATACAACAATGAGGACGGAAGCGGAATTCACAGAGCGAGATCTTCCGATCGAGAAGGAACCCTAGAAAAAGTCGACGGAACCGAAGGTGACCGAGCCCTTCGGCGGCAAAAAGAAAATGGACTAAAACAACGAAAAATAAAATAATTTATTTTTATAAAAAAATATTCAAAAAATACTGACGCCTTCGATTTTTGCTTTTAAATCTTACTAAATCTTTGATTTTAATTATAATTATTATAAGAAATTATTACCGCATTTTTTACTAATAAGCTGGAATAGCTCAGTTGGTTAGAGCGTGTGGCTGTTAACCACAAGGTCGGAGGTTCAAGCCCTCCTTCTAGCGTATTAAAATAATTATTTTATAAAAAAAAACCCCGTTTTTAACTAAAATATTAAAAGGGCATTTTTTTGGGAAAAAAACATTAAAAATGTTTATCTATTATTTCCTTTTTTAATCCTTCACCATCTTCTAATAGTTTGTTTTTAGAAATACAAATTTTAGTTCTATTTATCTTGTAAATAATTCTTTAAGAGGAACTTTACATAAACAAAATTTATAAATTCATATTTTCCAAATCAAGTTTTTGTAAATTTTTAACAAATACATATTTTTATAAATCCTACTTTTAATTGCATAAAATCAACATTTACATGGTTCAATTAATGTTAAGAAATTTTAGAAATTCATGTTTAGACAATTCAGATTTAAATTCCTAAGTCTCTACTTATATAATAAACTTTATAAAATCCATATTTGTATAATAAATTTTATAGATCTAGTAAGTTATGGGTTAGTTTTAAGTAACAAAGCTTAGGCGATCAATTTTATCTTTCTTATTAATCATCAGGATCAATTATAAAACGTCAGTGACCAGTGATTCAGAGCATTCCGTAGTTGCGGGTTTTATTTTTTAAAAAAATTTTATAAATATATCATAATTATGAATTAAATTATAAATGTCTGGATGATAATTTGATATTCTCTTGCTGTATCATAGCCCTAGGGATTAATATGAGATATATTATAAAAAAAATAATGATCAATCAAGTAATATTGAATCTAGGATGATTAACTCGACCTCTCAAAAATTTCCAACGATTGCTAGGATAATCAAGAAATGTTCGCGATGAATGATCTAGAAGTTTAATATTTCATTATTGTGTGTTTCATTTAGAACAAATTTTTTTATAAATGTATCATAGTTGAAAATTAAATCGTGAATATTTAAATGATAACTTAATACTTTTTTGTTAAACTATAATCTCGGAGTTGATATGAGATATGTTAGATGATAAAAAAATAAAATACTCATTCTTAATGTCCTCATCGATATATTTTAAAATTAATGTAAAAAAAATAAATTATAAATAACTAATAATATCAATGTATGGTGATAGGAGACCTACAATTGTGGTAAAAAGGCGAAACGCTCGCCCCCAGCGCCCCCGGTGCATAAGGGGGGCAGGAACCTGGCTACTAGCCAGGATTTGACTCCTAGACCTCATTGTGACAACACCTCATGCACTA
>JBBUKS010036776.1:0-10795 GCA_038050645.1 Hedychium gardnerianum | reverse complement strand
TGTCCATCTGAAAGATAATAGTCAGAAAAGGATAGACATATAGTGGTGAAAATCTAGCATAAAAAAAGAAAAATACAAAAAAAGAAAGGAAAAGTCTAGATTAACTAAATTGCTAGTTAACTAATGTTAATCTAAAACAAGACAACAATGCCAAAAACTTGTTCGTCAAAATCGCAAGTGCATGGCTAAGTTGTCAAGTAATAAAAATATCGTTCCACGGGGACTATTGATTAAGCACTAGTCAAGTTCGCAAAGCAAGTTATCTAGACTATCGGAAGTTGGTTAAAGTCACGAATTCAAGAGATTGAAAGAGAGAGAGATAGTAGGAGAGAGAGAGATCACTAAGAGAGAAAGTGAGCAAGAGAATGAGAAAGAGAGTGGGAGAGTGAGTTGACTTACGAGGATGGTTCTAGGATTTCAGTTTCACTACTATGCTAGTTAATGTCTCTATTACATGTTCACCTTTCCCTCCATGTTTATGATCTTGTAGGGATCTTAACCAAATCACCGGTATGATCCCACGAAGATCACACCAGAGTGCTTGCATAAAAATTCTTTCAATAAACATATTGCTCACTTCATGATATCTATGGATAGGAGAAGATAAATCACTTAAAATACTAGCATGTTTTATCACAACAACATAAATATCAAGAACAAGCGTGCGGATATCTTGCTATGAGGAACAAACAAAAATTACATGATGATGATACAACTAGGAAAAATTTTATTATGCAAAACTAACAAAATCTAAACTAGCAACAAACACCTCCTAGACTTAAATTTTTCATTATCCTCAATGAATACAAAATGTGATAAGGGGTAAGTGTGAAAGAGAGAATTTAGGGAGATTACCGAGTAATATGTGACATTTGAGTGAATCTTCCCACTGCCTGTGTTACTCTTCCATTTAGATGTATTCCTTTGTAATGGTAGAGAGAAAAAATATCTTTTCTCAAGAATCGCTAGCCGAATACCCTACAAAAGAGCTAGCACAAGAAGACAATATATATATATATATGGTACACATGTGGATGGGTGGGTAGGGCTTAGGAGATGGGTTTAATATAAATCTTGGAATAACCCTAAAGATTATATGATAATTCAATTCTACTTCTGCATTCTCAAGCTACCTCTAGATCTCTCAAATAAAAAACAAATCAAGATCAGGGTTCTTTGGGCTATGATGGAAATTAAACCTCAAATGATACTAGTCCTCAAAATAAGATAGTTGAAACTCACAATAAAATTCATCTAAAGTCATAGGATAATCATTGTTAAACAACTCTAGAATAATTCAACTTTCTTTACAACAAATTTCATGGATAATGTTAACTTCCACCAAATTCCAACAATTTCAAGGGTAAGTAAGTTATGTAGGATATGTCATACTCACCAATTCAATCATCCTACTTAACTTATCAATGAATTACTACCATGCCTAAGGCTAGGACTAGTCAAATTATGTCTTTCTACATATCGAATATTCACAATCTCATCATTACAAGGATAGCAAGACATGTCCTATAATTAATACTCAAAAAGCAAGCATACCACAGGGGGTTTAGAATCATTACCCTTGTTGCATGCTTCTCTTTAACAATGTTATTAGGTCCAAGATGGGGTCCATACAAATTGAATTTGATTCCATGTCATAGATCTTCAAATCATCTTCAATTTGAAGCTATGCTCCCTCCTTCTTCTCCTTGGTTGTTCTTTCAAGAGGACGTTGAAGGTTTAAGTGAAGCATCTAGTTCTAGGCTTTATCAAAACCTGCACATTCAAAGAAAGAATCCCACACACATGTTAAATAGGAAAGAACTAGAACCATATGTAGACTAATTGAGTGTGTGTCAAAAATTGAGTTACATCCTACAAAATTCATTAAAGGTACCTCTATGAAATTTTCTAAAAGATCACAAGAGATACTTACTTTGCAATGATTAAAGGTAGCTCTAGCTCTAGCTGAGGTGGTTGTGTCTCAAAAGGTCGTGATTCTTGGGGTCATGCCTCTTCTGTAAAAGTCCCTATATTTTGGTTATCAACAAAATCAATCCTTGCAACCTCTATAATTTCAAGTGGTTATGCAATCAAAGGAAGTAATTCTTGAGGCGTTGCTTCCAGGGCACAAGTCCCTACACTTCTATCCATAACCTTAATATCATCATAATTAATGAAGAGTCCACTGACATTAATATCTTCAATAGGAGAGTTAACATCTTCATATGTAGTCTTAAACTATTCATTCTCATCATCAGAAAACTTAATATCACCATTAACAAATACAATCCCAGGAGGAAAATCCAAAAATTTGCAAGACACCACATCTCCATCACAATCATCATCACAGAATTTGTCAAATTCTTCATCGTTCTTAGCTTTCACCACCCTTTGTGGAAAAGAAATTTGAGGTACATGGGTCCTTGGTGGAGACATTAGGAGGAATTCATCTTTAATGATAGCTTGAGGCATATGAATCATATGCTGAGGAAACTGTATTTGTGGTGTATAAATCCTTGTTGGAGTGGTGGTTGGGTCGAGTTTTCTTAAGGGTTGTAATGAAGGGGTAATGCATTGTGAACTCAACTTATCTAACTTGGCTTCTAACTGTCTAAACCTCTGATTTGGCTTGATGATATCTCCTATATGATTTTCAAGACTCTTGAGTAGTCGCGATAGTTCTTATTTTTCGTTCACATCCGAATTCATGGCTTGCACTTCTAAGAATGTTGGGGAAGATTCCATCTAATCTTGATTTGACATTGTTGGAGGTTCTGTGTCACTTGATGAATTAAGTCACATGCTTTGTTCAAAGTTTTGTTCATCAATGAACCTCTTGTGGTAGTATCACACCTTAAACCACTTAATCTCGGGTTTGTCTCTGAATAAAAGTTGTATATCTTGAGGTTATATACATTTTGGAAGTTGAATCAGCCAAAAACTCCAATCGAATGCAAAGGAATAAACGTTTTACTTTTGGTCTGTAGGCTGTCTAGAATTCGACACGACCGTGCCTAAAAAACACGGTCGTGCCTCAAAAAATATGGCCATGCCTAAAAAAGATGGCTCATGCTCTAGAAGTGAGGCACGACCGTGCCTCTGGGCACAAGCTGCAAATGATGAGCTTCTGGAGCCTAAGTACGATCGTGCCTTGAGGCAAGGCCTACATATGAGGAGCTTTTGGTAGGGGGCACGACCATATTTTTTTATCATGGCTAGACATTGTTTTCTCAGCTTTTATCCTAAAGAAAAGTTGTAGATCTTGAAGTTATGTACATTTTGAAAGTTGATTCATCCCAAAATTCTAACCGTACACAAAGTTATGGTCGTTCAAAGTTTGGTCTGCAAATCTGGGTGGAGCAGGAAACATGGCCGTGCCTGGGAGGCACGGCCATGCCTTTTATCACAACTAGATCATGGATTCTTCTATTGCACTTTGAATAAAAGTTATAGATATTGAAGTTATCTACATTTTAGAAGTTGAATTACCCAAAACTCTAATTGTGTGAAAAGTTATGACCATTCTAAGTTTCAATTATAGGCTGCCCAAAATCCAATTTGGCTCCAAATATGCTCCAAATTGTGTCCTGTCAATGAAAACATGCAAAGAGCAGTTCTCCAAACTAAAAGAGTAGAAGTATGCTATAATAATGAAATAGAGTACAATATGTGTAAATTATGCTTATGAAATATAAGTAAATGTGCATCAAACAATGCATAAAAGTATATATAATCTACGCACGTTAAGACACAACTCCAACAGCAAAAACCCAAGCTACTATCCGGTCGAAGAACCCGCTGTGAACAGGTCTTTCTAGAGCCTTCCAGCATTCAAATATCACTGACAAAGATGTAAAAGGTACCACTTGATGTCAGGTATCTAGTAACAACGTTTGCTTATTGAAAATAGAGCGAAAGGAGGCCGGGAAGGGCAATTGGCGGGCGAAAAAAACCTATCCGCCCGATGTTGTTAGCTTGGCGGCGGTCCAATGGCCGGAGCTCCTATGCTCTGGTGTCCTTCTGGTCAGTGAGGACTTGCTGGCTGAAGGGGGGAAGGTGGACAGAGGGTTGGGCGGTGGCGGACCGAGGGCACAAGAGAGGGAGGAGACAGAGAGAAATTTAAGTTTTCCAAAAACCAATTCAAAATCAAAATCGTATTTTTTCTTCTCACATCTATATCAATATAAAGATCCTCTAAATGGGTTTAATGAGAAAACCTAAACCCGACCCAATAAACCATAATCAAAACTTAACCCACTAAGCTCTTGGTTGGTTCAAAACAAAACCAACTTGGATTAATGATTAAACCTCTTCTAATTAAAACCAAACCAATTTTGATTTATAACTAAACTATTGATTACTATCGCAAGTGCAAGGTTATGTCATAAGTAATAAAATGATCGATCCCACAGGGACTAAGGATTGAGCACTAGTGAGTCTGCATAGCGAATTATCTAGACAATCAAGTTGGTTGAGGAAGCTTGTCAACTAGAGAAGGAGGGAGAGAGAGAGAGAGAGTGAGGTCCAAGATGGAAGAGGTTGATTATCGAGAGAGAAGATGGTTTGAGAAGGCAATCCAAGGACTTCGGTTTCATATTGATGCTAGTTAATGTGCTATGAAATGTTCATTTCCTAATCTTCCATGTTTACAACCTTATAGGGGTTTTTAACCAAATTATCGGTGTGACCCCAAAAGGATCACCCTGGAGTTCTTACACCATTTGCTTCCACATGTTTCTAAGTAGAAGATGTAACATAGAAAGTCTAGTTAAAGGATTACCCTCTGTCACTAAGGGCTCCCCGGTCATACAGTCCATATTACACAAGACACTTTCTAACACAGGATAGTGAAAACCCATTAAGTTATAGTTAGCTAATATCTTATGGAGAATTATCCCAAATTCAAGGTGATAGCTCTAGAAAGTATGGTTAAAAGATTACCCTCTGTTACTAAGGGCTCTTCGGTCATATGATCTAGAGTAATCCCCTCTACATTGTGACAATCCTTCAAATCCACATGCAAACATTTCACATACACATTAAATCAAGCACAAGCAAGGCATCTCACATATGGAATAATTCATAAACACTTCATAGAAAGAGGGAATTGGAAAATTCATAATTTGTACATTAACATCACATCAATATTACTCCCTACATCCTATTATCAAGGAGATCTACTCCATAGCAAAAGAATTACAATCCAAAGATGAGAAGGAGAGCATTCTAACAATCATATCCTAGAGAGGAGAAGAAAGGAATGCTTATCTATAACTTGCCGACGTCTTCAGATGAAATCCTCGCTCCGGATGTGGACGAATCGTTGGAAATGATGTGGAATTGGACCTTGTAGGTTCCCACAAGGGGGAAACCTCTCCTCCCTCAAAAAGGGGATTTAGATCCCCTTTTATAGTACACACACTCATGTCCCTCGCCACACGGCTTTGTGAAACCACACGACCATGTAGCTGATGGAGATAGGTAAAGGGACACAACTATGCCAATTGGCATGACCCAGATTTGAAAAGTCTCTAAGAAACTCACACGGTCGTGCCTTGTGGCACGACCTATGTGAAAACTTGATCGGGTGAAGGGCTCTAGAGAGGCGCGACCGTGCCATTTGGCATGGCCAAGCCTTGCTAAAGTCTGGCATAATCGTCGCAAAAAGCATGGCCTGGCTTCTTGTGTGATCTGGTTAGCTGATGAACTTCTCTGGTCAATGCACAGCCGTGCCAAATGGCATGGCCATGCTTTGTTGTTGTTATGTTGAAGAGGATGGAGGACTTTTTGTGAGTCACGGTCGTGCCCTTTGGCACGACCATGTCTCCAAGCTGATCCAGTGGAGATTGGTTGAGGCACGACCATGCCCTATAAGGTACAGCCTCAGTAGTAGAAGTGGTCATGTTTGCTGCTCCATTATGTAATTTATCTCCTTTTAGCTCCCGAATCGTGTCCTATTAAAAAAATATGAAGTGAGCAGATCTCCGAACTGGGGGAGTAAAAGCATACCAATAATATAAAATAGAGTACAATAAAGTAGATCATAGTCAATGAAATATAAATAGATGTGCGATAAACATGTCTAAAAGTAAAAACCTGCAATCTATTTTCATGTGGCAATAAAATGCATCATAATCCTTAGTGAGTAATGTTAATCCTATCTTATAGTTTCATTGGTGAGCATGATACAAGATTTATTTGAGAATGACCTAAATAGAAGTTCTCCATGCTCAGTGTAATAAGTGGCCTGATAATTAAAGTATCAACTTCCAAGCCTAGTCAAGTCATCATCTAACTGTGTTCTAATGCTCTTGGTGATAGGAACTTACCTGCCACACTCATGGTTCATCTCTTTCAAACTACACGAGGTCTCAAAGGATAGCTCGGAATCAAGAGAAATATAATAGTTCTTTACCTAGTAACCTAACTCGGTTTCAAAGGGGTAACTTGTTAGTTTTCACTCACGATAACTATTTTTTTATCCCTTATTCCATTATTTTTTTGGGTGCTTCCAAAATGTAGCACTAGGACAATCAAAGGGATTTTGATTTTTCCAAGCGAGTTGACATGATCCGAGTTTCTCTAGTAACAAAAATATAGTTGAAAGATTACCTTAAGAATACAAGTACTAGTCCAGTTTTATAAATCATGACTATTTTTAGATGTATCTACTAACAATGTCATGCATAGTGTAAGGAGATCTTAAAACTAGGCCAATTCTCAAACTCATATAATGAAAACATTGCTCACTTCATGCTACTATTGATAGGAAAAAGTACATCTCTAAACATACTAGCACATATATCATAACACATGAAGAACTAGAACAAGCGTACTAGTATTTTTGCAAAGAGAACAAGTCATGCTACAAACATGATGCTGATAAAACGACATACCACAAAAAGTAAAACAAAAACAAACTATCTCAAAACATGCATAAGAAAAAACTGAAACAAAAATATGTACATATGTACAACCCCCCGACTTGGACATTTCATTGTCCTCAATGAAACAACTCAATATGGTGGATGAGGGTCGGGAGAAAATATAGGTACGCATGGGTAGGTTACCAAGATGCTTATGGTACTGATAAAGTGTGGCAACTTGCTGCCTCATGATATCAACAGACTGTCTAAACTCCGCATTCCTATCCAACTCTCGATATTGATCGCTAAAAAAAATAGTAACAATACTATAGAACTCCTCTGACCTCCTAAAATGGTCCCAAACTTCTTGGAACTGCTCTTGAGTCATAGCAGAATTCTCCTCCAACAAACGTTGGTGAGTCGAATGCTCCTCATGCAGTGTATCCAAAGAGGTATGAAAATAAAAAAAATCAAAACTAGATTGAGTCGTATCACCATAAGCAAAGGAATGTCTAGCCAGCTCATGTCGAGAGGAAGAGTGTTCTATCAAATTCTCTAGGGGAGGAGTATGAATAGGAGTCTATCTGGATTAGGTGTTTACTCGGGTGCAAAGTCCTTAATAATCCAGTTAGCAGGATTTCTAATTGAGGTGTGGTCAGGATTGAGGGAAAAGGAAGGGGGAATCCAAGCTTCCTAAAAAATCCATACCTATTTCCTTCCCGACATATCATTTTCATCACCATGCACATATCAATATCGATCTTGGAGTTCCCATGTACCACCTCTAAACCAAATAACTTACACTCCAAGTGTGCGGCGATGTATGAAATAAATCTACCAAAAATTATTGTACCCGAGGTTGCTTTACTATATCTCACTAAGTTTTGGAGAAAATAGAAACTCGAATTAAAATTGACCTCAATTAACATAGCCCAAAAGCAATAAAGCTCAACCTTTCATGCCACACCATCACTCTCACCCCGACCAAAGATGGTTTTACTCATAACTCAATGTAGGTAATGAAGAATAGGGTTTTGAAGAGAAGAGGCCTTAGAGTGTGATGGGTCATAGGGTTCATTTGACACGACAATTTGACTCCAAAATGTTTTATTATTAAAAGCACAATCAAAACTACGAGATCCTTCATTAGGCAAACCGAAACAATTATTGAAATTAATAAGAGACCACTCAAAATCTTGATTCATTAAGTGGAAGCTAATTTTCCCTTCTCTATCTCTATCGGAGAGAAAATAGGTCTCTAAGGAGCTTAGGAATTCTAAAGTAATATGAGGGTAGGTTGGATAACGAATGCTCATTAAACTACTCTAACCTAAATTGTTATATAACCATTCAACATCCGACCTTATTCCTAAGACATTCATGGTATAGCTATCAATGTATCAAGTGTAAATTAATATTCTAGTAACGAGAATGTCAAATCTAGCTTTATGTTCTTCATTACGAAAAATGATACCATATTGATTCTTGTTACCTTCGTCGCGTGCTTTTCATTTTGCTTTGTCGATTGCCTTCCCCCACCTTTGTCAATTGCCTTCCCCTTTCCTTTGTCAAAATCATCACCATCACTATATCCACCTCCAATGGTTTTTTGGAGTCATTTCATCATTGTGAATAGTCAAAAGTAAAATGGGAGAATGGTTGTTTGTGGGAGAAGAGAATTAGAAGAGAGAAATCTTGAGATCTTGAAAAGAAATCAAGCTCTATGAAGAGTTTAAGAGAAGATCTTGAAGAAGAAGGGCTTAGATCTTATTTTGAAAATGAGATATAGGAAGAAGAAGAGTTCTTGGGAGAAGACTTGGAGTAGGGGGAAAATTGGAGAGAATCTTCTTTGGAAAGATTGGAGAAGAATTGAGGAAGAGGAGAGATAGATCTTATTAGAGAAGAGAGGGGAAGAATTTGTGGTTGAATGAAGTTGGATCTTGAATGGAGGAGAGGATCTTGTCTTGAAGAAGCAGAAATAAGAAGAAGGGGCAAAATAGGGGGGACATAGCTGTTATGCTCCCGTAAGTGCACGATTACGTCATTAGTAATATAAAAGATTATCATATCCACAAGGACCATTGATTAGGCACTAGTGATTTTGCAAAGTAAGTTATGTAGACAATCGAAGTTCGGAAGCTTGTGAACTAGAGAGAGAGTGTGTGTGTGTGTGAGAAAGAGCTTGAGAGAGAGAGAGCAAGAGAGAGGGAGAGAGTCTTGAGAGAGGGGATGAGAGAGAAGGTTGAGAAGTTGGCTATAGGGAGAATGGTTCTAGGATATCAAATTCATTATGATGCTAATTAATGTCCCTAATGTATATTCATCTCCTTATTTTGCATCCTTACATTCTTGTAGAAATTCTGACAGATTTCTAAAATAGAATACCATTAGAATGTCCTAGCAAGGTATAGCCCCTATGTCAAGGTCTTTTGACACTAGGAAGTGGGGTAAGTCCCTTTATCACTAAGGGTATGTAAGTTCGGTTGAACGGATGTCCTCTGTCAATAAGGATCCTCCAATTATCCAGCCTAGTAGCAACCTCAACATAAAGGAAAATCCCATACTTCTATATGCATTACTCACACACACATTTCAACAAACATGTAGTAGGCACAATACACATAGAACAAAACATAAACACTTCATTAAATATGGAAATGACATATATATAATTCATACATCAATCACACATCATAATTACTCCCTACATCCTAGAATAGAGAGAACTACTTCATTGCAAGGGAATAAATCCAAACGACGAAGAAAATAGCAAACTACAACTCAATATATGAAAATAGAGAGAAGAGAATGCTTATCCATGAAGTATGGCGTCGTCAGAGGTGTTCCCTTGCTTCGGAGGTGGAGAAATTGCCGAGGAGAAGGATATGGAAGCTCTAGGGTTTCGCCCTAAGGGGAGAACCCATCCCCAAGGAGAGGGGTTGAACCCCAAACCCAAAGATTCCCAAGTAAGTGTTTTCTTGACCCTTTTACACTTGCCCAGAATTTCCAGATCTGCCCCCCTTTGTTAGGCTTCACAAAACTTGATTTTTTCACACCTTAAACAACTTAATCTCGAGTTTAACTCAAAATAAAAGATGTATATCTAGAGGTTATCTACATTTTGGAAGTTGAATCAGCCAAAAACTCCAATCGAGCACAAAATTATAACTGTTTTATTTTTGTGTATATGCTATCTTGAATTTGAAATGCCCGTGCCTAAAAGAAATGGCCCGTGCTTTGGAAGTGAGGCATAGATGTGCCTCTAGGGCACGACCTACAAATGAGGAGTCCTTGGAGCCAAGGCATGACCTGCAAATGAGGAGACCCTGGCAAGGGGGCATGACCATGCATTTTAGCAAGGCTATACATTATTTTCTCAGCTTTCACCCTAAATCAAAGTTGTAGGCCTTGAAGTTATCTTCATTTTTAGTGGTGGATTGTCTGGTGACTCAAACCATGTGAAAATTCATAGACATTTTATTTTTGGTCTGTAATATGGGTGGAGGAAGCGACACGGCCGTGCCTTTTTGCACATCTAGTCTTTGTTTTCTCAGCTTGAACCATGAAGTAAAGGTGTAGGCCTTGAAGTTATCTTAGTTTTCGTGGATGGAATGGCCTATTGGGAATCCTATGCGACAAAATTAAATCGCAGCGGAAAAATAAGATCCTTTCCGTGATCCATGCGAAAAATTCATACATGTTAAATCTACAAAATAAGTTCCTATCTAATAGGGTATACCTTCGTTGCGTGCCCTTCACTTATCCCATTTGTCCGAGGTGTGTCGGATCTCTTGCAAGTTCAAGTGTACGTGCCTCTATGCGTATCCACATGAACACTCACTATTGGAGAATGTGGTTGTGCTAGCAACCTTTGTGGATTTCGGCCAAGAGAGGGAAGAAGGGGAGAAAATGAATCAACCTTGAGTTTT
>JBBUKS010036745.1:0-10796 GCA_038050645.1 Hedychium gardnerianum | reverse complement strand
GGGAAGATTTCAATACATTCATAATTACACATGTAGAGACGCTCACTAGTTGTGATCCAATCACAAGTTCTCTCATACTATGAATTGTATTATGGACTTTCAGTAACTGAGTTTAAGATCTAATCATGCACATAGAAAATGTGTACTTAATTAGTGAAACTTTATTTATCAAATAAATAAGTATAACTCATAAGGTGATTGCCTTAAGACACCTCTCAAATATAACATACTCTCAGTTGGCCTAATGCCAATAACTATGATATCCAATACCATACATCTTGACATGACCCTCAAACTTACTTTGTGATAGAGTCTTTGTAAAAGGATCCACTACGTTTCCTTCGGTGGAAATCTTCTTGATTTGTATTTCTTTCCTACTAATGATCTCTCTAATCAAGTGATAGCGGCGAAGTATGTGTTTGGATCGCTGGTGAGACTTGGGTTCTTTTGCCTGAGCAATGGCACCAGTGTTGTCACAGTAGACCGATAACGCTTCAATAATGGTCGAAACCACTCCTATTTTAGCGATGAACTTCTTGATCCAAACTACTTCATTTGTTGCTTCCGAAGCTGCAATGCATTCTGCCTCAGTGGTAGAATCCACAATGGTGTCTTGTTTGGAACTCTTCCAACTAATTACACCTCCATTTAATGTGAAAATGTATCTAAACTAGGACTTAGAGTCATCCTTGTCGGTATGGAAGCTGGCATTCATATACCCGTGTGTAACCATATCACTATCTCTATATACTAAAAACACATCCTTAGTTCTTCTCAAATACTTAAGGATTGTCTTGACAACCGCCCAATGATCAATTCCTGGATTTGACTAGTATCTACTCATGATACTCAGAGCGTACTATACATCGAACCTTGTACATAATATAACATACATGATATATCCTATTACAGACGCATAGGGAATCTTACTCATACAAATCCTCTCGTCTTCTATGCGCAGGCACATAGACTTTGAAAGGTGAATCACATGCCGCATGGGTATAAAACCTTTCTTGGATTTATCCATGCTAAACCAATTTAGCACTTTGTCTATATTTGTAGACTGGGAAAGACCAAGCAACCATTTTGATCTATCTCTATAGAACTTAATCCCATGGATGTAGATTGTTTCTCCAATGTCTTTCATGGAGAATGTTTTTGACAACCAACTGTTAACTAACTACAAAACGGGCACATCATTTCCCATAAACAATATGTCATCAACATAGAGCACTAGGAATACGACCATACTCCCACTAACCTTCTTGTACACACAAGATTCATTAGGATTTTGTGAGAAATCAAACTCTTTGATTACCTCATCAAAATGAATATTCCAACACCTGAATGCTTGCTTCAAAGCATAAATGGATCGCTAAAGCTTGCATACTTTATTTTTATCAACAGATGTGACCCTCGGGTTGTATCATATATACTTCCTCAAACATATTTCCATTAAGGAAATCTGTTTTCACATCCATTTATCATATCTCATAATTATAATGAGCTGCTATGGCTAGGTGTATCTGAATGGTTTTAAGCATAGCTATTGGTGAGAAGGTTTCATCATAGTCAACACTTTGCTTTTGATGATAGCTTTTCGCCACTAATCTTACTTTGTAGGTAATCACATTACCATCCATATCAATTTTCTTTTTGAAAACTCACTTGGACTCAATAGGCGCAACACATTCGGGTGGATCAACCAAGTTTTAAACTTTGTTCTCAGACATGGAATCCATTTCTGACTTCATGGCTACTAGTCACTTGTTCCTTTTTGAACCTTTTAGAACTTCTTCATAATTAGTAGGTTCCTCATCCTCAATGAGCAATACGTCATTCGATTCACTTATGAGAAATCTATATCGCTCAGGAATTGTATGTATCCTACTAAATCTACAAAGAAGTAGTGTCTCCATAGGTTCAACCGATGGCTTATCACTATGAGTAATCGGTTGTGGTTCTTGACTAGGCATCTCTTCAGTGTCTATTAGAGTTTCTTGAACTTCCTCAAGTTCAACCTTACTCCCACTAGTTTCTTGCAAGAGAAACTCTTTCTCTAGGAATACAACATGCCTTGAAACAAACACATTTTGTTCCAAGGGATGATAGAATTGATAACCCTTTATTTCCTTAGGATAACTAATAAATAGACACTTATCAGACTTGACATCTAGCTTGTTTGATACAATCCTCTTCGCATACGAAGGACAACTCCATATCTTCAAGTAAGATAAGTGAGGTTTCTTACTAGCCCATATCTCATATGGATTTGTTGAGATTACCTTAGTCAGGATTCTGTTTAGCAAGTAAACAACTGTCTCGAGTGCATAATCCCAAAAGAATTTGGGAAGACTTGTATGATCCATCATTGACCTAACCATGTCTAACAAGGTTTGGTTACTCCTTTCTGATACACCATTATTTTATGGTGTATAAGACGGAGTCTATTGAGATAATATTTCATTATCTCTCTGATAATCTTAAAACTCTTGGCTTAAGTATTCACCACCTTGATTAGATCAAAGTATCTTAATACTTTTACCAAGTTGTTTCTCTACTTTATTTTTGAATTCTTTGAACTTTTCAAAGCTTCAAACTTGTGTTTTATACACATACCCAAATCGTGAGTGATCATCGATAAAGGTAATGAAGTAGATATAACCTCCTAGTGCATGAGTTGACATTGGTCCATATAAATCGGTATGTATAAGGCCAAGCAACTCTCCTACTAGTTTACCCTTTCCATAAAAAGCTAACTTTGTCACCTTCCTTTTAAACATGAATCACATGTATCAATTGAATCCATTCAAATGACTCTAGAATTGCAAGTCTTTGCAATTCGGACATGCGCTTCTTGCTTATATGGATAAGGCGACAATGCCACGAGTAGGAGGTTAAATGATCATCCTTTTGAGCATGCATGTTGCTTGCTTCGATATTGAATACGTCATCGGATGTATCTAATGCGTAAATTCCATTACATAAAATTCCAGTATCAAAAAGAACGTCATTCAAAGTTATGTAACAACTATTGTTACTAAAAGTTAAATGGAAACCTTTTTTATTTAAATAAGAAATAAAAATAATGCTTTTTATTAATACAAGAATGAAATAACAATTATTCAGTTCTAAGACAAGTCCAATAGGAAGCTTCAACAAATATGTTTCGATGGCCACATCTACAACTTTTGCTCCATTGCCAACTCACAGATTTGATTCTCTCTTGATGATATTTATGCTATGCCTTAAGCCTTGTATGCCATTACATATATGTGAGCCTCACCTAGTATTTAATAAATAAGTGTTTGAGAAAATAGCATGACAATCAATAAGGAAGATAGCTGAAGTAGATGGGGCATTGGATGTCGGTTTCTTCTTTAGTATCTCAAGATAGATTTTGCAGTTTCTTCACTAGTGACCCATCTTACCATAATGTTGACATGATCCCTTTTGTGCGGGTTCTTCTTTCTTAGCCTTTTTCTTCCCTTTGTCTTGATGTTTTGGCTTCCTCTTAGAACCTTACTTAGAGGAATCAAGTAACATCACAGTCTTTGATTTTCTTTTAACAAAAGCCTCCACAATCTTGAGCGTGTAATGAGTGTAGATTATATATGTTTTTATGCATTGTTTGACGCACATCTTCTTACTTTTCATTGACATGATCTACATTATCGCACCTCATTTTATTATGTAATCATGCTTTTTACTCCATATCATTCGGAGATCTACTCTTTGCGTGTTTTCATTTACAGGTTGCGTTTCGGAGCAAAATGAAACTTTTACGGAGAGCAAAGTAGAAAAGCAAAGCAGAAAACAGAGCAGGAAACAGAGCAGCAAGGAAAAACCCTATTCAGATCATAGCATCACCAGTTTCTACAACAAGTTTATGTTTAGCTTGATAGTCTCTTTTGACAGATACTATCCACTGTTCTAAGTAAGTATCAAATAGCTGAGGATCATGTTCAGTTATATTTAGTAAAACTGAATTCTTTCAAAAGAAGATTACTTCAGGTGGCCTTATTTTTCCTATCGTTCTAACCAGGGGATTATTATTAGTATAAGGTGCTACCTCCCTTCTTGGAGGATGTCCTTGACCATAATCCATGATGCCCATGGTACTTTTAGGCATGCGAACATTATAAAGAGTCGAAACAGAAGATTCTCCTTGATTCATAAAGGCTTTTGCTGAGTCTACTTTTTGGGCTATTATATTTCATTCTATTTTTTCAGTGAATGTTTCTCCTGCTAAGGTGAATTCATGTGGATCTTGGTAAGGATCCCAAAATTAGGAGCTCTCTCATACTAAATACCTCCAATGTTTTAATTATTCTTCAAGTGGTTTTGGAGAGGTCCAGTCTTTGTCTGCATTAGAGGGATATTCTTCAAAATTGAGTGTATGAATATTTACACCTTAGAGATGTCTGGATGACTCAAGTTTTAAGTCTCCCCATTCAGGAGGTGGATTGTCGAAAGAATAGAGAAGTAAAGGTTCTTTTTCTTCTAAGGCATGTTGTAAAATTATGCAAAGTTTGTATGAGAAATTCTGGATTGTGTCAAGCTCATGATTCCATAATTGATTAAGCAATCCATAGTCTAATAAAGTGAAAGGAGTAATAAGTCATCCTTATAATTTTTATGTACAAAATTTTCATAGTGAATGTTTGCTCTTCGAAAAGAGTAGAGTAATTGGCAATGATAGCCCAAGGCAATAGTTTCAGGGTTCTCACATTAAGGAAATGTCTTTTGACGTTTAAGTTTATAATTATATTCTTCATCATAGATGTGTTAATACCTAGGGTTGGATTATGGTGAAACTAGTTAAGTGCTTCCCTAGGTTCTGCAAAGTGTTTGAAAGTAGAAGTATCTCCCAAAGTTTTTATGTATATAGAAATATCTTCTGGAAAATTCCTTGGCCTTGAAAGAAAACTATCAGTATGTTTACCTATATTTGCTTGAAGAATTTCAAAAGATTGATAGTTCATAGGTCTTTGCTTGAGTGGTACTGTTAATAAGTCACTAGTTGTTTCAGTCGAAGTGTCAGGTTCTGAATATGAATGACTTGCTTCTTGCTCTTGTTCCTTCTCTTTGTTTAGTAAGGGGCTGAAGAAAAAGTTTGGACCAACTCTAGCCTGAAGTTTAGTTAAGGCTTCATCTAAAGAATAAAAGCCTGTGTAAGAAGGTTTGCTGTAGCCCATAGTAACATTTTTTACATCTTCCCAAGTGGAATAGAGGCTTGTTTATGTACCTTAACAGATAGCATAGCAACAAAACTTCTTTCCTATAGGTTTTTGTATAGTCGTTAAGAATTAATTGGACAAGGCATTAATAATTTCAATTTTATGATTTACAATCCCTGGTGCTGTTGGAATATCCCATATATTATCAATAAGACAATGTTGGATATGATCCAGACTTGCTCTGAGCTCAAACTGGAAAGTATCTTCTCTTCTGGTGTATTGTTGAAGTTCTTGGAACCCAAATTTCATACTCTTAGTCCCATAAGTTCTTACTTTCTTTTGTCTATCCATAAGTCCAAGGCGTGTATAATAACCAAACTAGAGAAATTAATGTAAAAGTCTGGAAAGTGTATTAGCTAGAGAATTATTGGTTCCTTTTATATGTTCCCAATTTATTTTTAATCCTCTATTGATGATAGTGTTAGCAAACTTGATCCATCTCTTAGAACCTAATCCTTTTCGATTTCCTTTTGTTTGTTGACTATATCTCACTATTGCATCACAATCTATTCTTATAGTAATTTCTGTCTTGCTATAAATAAATAGCATAAAGGCGTCAAGACAATATATTACTGCTAAGATTTCATAATGTAAAGAAGTAAGGTGTTCTTTCACCTTATATTTACCTGAAGCATATCGACATAAGGATTCTGAAGTTTTAGGATCATATTTAGAAATCTTTCAGAATAAAGTTCCTTCCCAACCTGCTTCACAACCATCGGTTTCTATAACTAAATAGTCTGAGTCTAAAGGTAATAAGTACTGGTAAGTTTTTAACAAATGTTTTGATTTGTTGGACCAAGCTAATATCTTGTTGGTTAAAATATCTTTGACTAGTAATTGAGGTTTTATTGTATAAAGGACCACTTATTTTGCCAATATTTTTGAGGTACGGTCTGGCATAATCTAAAAGTCTAAGAAAAGATCTAAGAGTTTTAATATCTTCCATTTTGTCAAGTATTTTCGTAGCTATATAAGCTTGAAGGGATATTTTTCCTTGTCCTATTTTTGTTCCCAGAAAGTCTATGTGAGTGGTAGCCAATTTCATTTTCTTGCATGAAATTATTAACCCATTTTGTTCAAAGAGATTAAAGACCATATGTAAGTGTGCAAAGTGTTCTTCTTTTGTTTTGAAAAGACTAATACGTCATCAATATAAACACAAGTGGCAGAAGTCATTCCTCTAAAAATATCATCTATTTTTCTTTGAAATATTTGAGGAGCTATTTTGAGTCTGAATGACATTACTAGTCATTCAAAATGCCCTTCAAGATAAGAAAAACCAGTCCATTCTATAGAAGAGGGGTGCATTTTAACTTGCCAAAATCTAGATTTTATGTCAATTTTGGAATACCATTTTGAATTCTGTATTTTGTTAAGAAGTTGGTCTTTATCTGGTATTTTGTAGCCATCTTCATGACAATTATCATTGAGACATTTATAATTAAAGCAATTCTTGGCTGTCCTCTTTTTTGTTCTGCTCCTTTGTTTACTATAAAGGCAGGACTTCTATGTCTAGACTCAGGTCTTTGGATAGTACCAAGTTGTAAAAGTTGAGTTATATGCATTTTACATTTTTCTTGTTTCAAATTTGTATATCTTTAGTCTTGTTCTTTGATTGTAAGATCAGGATTGATAATATTTAATTTACAATAAATCTTATCCTTTTCCCTGTATTTTATAGGATTGTCTCCTATGATTTTTAATTTTCCAGTTTAGAGATCACATAATCTAAGTCATTCTGAGTTTTCATCAATGTTAGTAAGTATGTTGGATTTAGGAAATCCTGAAGAATTATAGTATCTTTTTCTAGACTATAGTCTAAATCGTCAAGGCTAGTATAGCAAAGTAATTATAGTATTCTTCTCTTACTTGTCCTTTTTGACAAGTTTTTTTTTTATAGAAGTCTTTATTTGGGCAAGAACAACTGGATGGGTCTAGGTCAGAAAAAGAGGGAACAGAGGCAGAAAAAGAGGGAATAGAGGGGGCTTCACCATGCTTCACAACGCCAACTGATGAGGGATAGTCAGAAAGAATAGAAGCAATGACTGGAGTAGATAAAAAGTTGACATAGTCTTTGGTTAACAGTAAAGCTTGGTCAGAAGTAACTAAGAATGAGGTGAATATTTTTATGAGGTAAAGGGCGAACCCAAAGTTGATTAAAAAGAATGGGGGTACTAAAGTACCACAGTTGGTGTAAAACCTAATTTTGACATTCTTGACAAATTTAGTACATGCTAATTGTTGGCCATCAAATTGAGTACTTATAAGAGGTGTATTGGTTTGTTTGATTAAAGTAGGGGGTAACACAGAAAGTAAAAGAGTTTCATCAATAGTAGAAGTGGTGGCTCCACTGTCTAGGAAAGTATGTAACGTTACTTCATGTCCTTGAATATTTAAGGTATACTGGACTCTTATATCTACTGACTAACCAGTATTACAAATACTGGGAGTTTTAATAAAAACTAAGTCTGTATTCGTTGGAGTTTCAGTAAGAACTATGCTTTTTCCTTTGTTAGAAGGTAGGAAAGAAGCATTCTGTTGGAATTGTGTTAATTCTTCCTCTAACAAGTTTAGTCTTGTTTCTTAGATCGAAACTCTTGTTTCAAGTAAGACATTATGCATACTTCCCTTAACAGTATGTATTGTAGGGATTGTGACATTAAAGATTGTTTCTAAACAAAGATTGCAACATTGCTTCTTGCAGGCCTTGCAAGTTCCTCTTTTGAGAATAGAAGGATAAAAACCACATATAAAACAGGGAATATTATCAGTTCCTTCTTTCAGTATCCATTCTTGAGGACAAAGGCGTTGATCTGGGTTTAGCTCGTGAAAAGATTGTGGTATAAATTGATGATACATTAAGTCAAAATGTCCTAAGACATCTTCATCTAAGTCATCATTTTGGAGTATAGAGGTTTGTAAGTCAACCAGATTTGTCAGACCATGTTTTTCGGCCAATCCCTGAGGATGGTGTAGAAAAGAATTGATCAAAGTATAATCTGATTGTGAATTAATTTCTTCCATGTCATCTACGGAAACAATAGAATAAATGGAAGAGGTGTTTGATATATCGGACTGGACTTCTAATAAGTCGAAATTAGTACAACCTATGAGTTTTGCTTCTCGACTATAGAGATTTTTTCTATTGGGACAAGCAAAAGATAAGTGGTCAGGTTCATTACAAGCAAAACAAGTGATTGTATTGACATAAGTTTTCTTTGGTTTAAATTTTCTTACATGTTTATCCTTGTTAAGATAAAGCTTTTTAGTCTTGCTCTTTCTAAGATAATAAGCATTTTTAGGTTTTAGTTTAGGTTTATGAGTCAAGAGAGGTTTTTTCCTTCTATATTTCTTTTGACTCATAGAATCATATTGTCGTGGGATGTAGATTTGATTATAGAAATCATATTGTTGATTTTTTAATTGTTTCTGTATTTGTATATAAGTGCATTTTTCTTTTAATTTTGCAAGTATATGTTGTATCCTGGCACCTATGTTATCATAGATTGCCAGTACATTTTGGTCCATCCAAGACTTATGTATTTCTTTTTCTAAGTCTCTTGGAAGTTTACTAAAAAGTCTATCGCCTAGAGCTGAGTTACAATTTTTTCCCGAAACTGCAGTCATGGCTAAAAAGTCATTACAAAATGGTTTAATATAATTCCAACTAAAAAGTTAAAGTTGTTCTAAGTCTCTCATGGCTTCTTTTTGTCTAATGTCTAATCCAGTGTTAGAATCTCGGGCTGTTAAAAGCCTATGAATAGCATAACAAAAGTTTAAAATATTATTGCCTTGTGAGGCAATACGAGTTACTTCATTAGGGAACTTAAGTTTAAAAGCTTCCCATGCAGCTCTAGCTACATCTCCTAAATAGTTTTCTCCTATTCAGATCATATATGATCACCCGTTTCTACATCAAGTTCGTGTTTAGCTTGATAGTCTCTTTTGACAAATACTATCCACTGTTCTGAATAAGTATCAAATAGTTGAGGATCACATTCAGTTATATTTAGTAAAACTGAATTCTTTCCAAAGAAGGTTACTTCGGGTAGCCTTCTTTTGCCTATCGTTCTAACCAGGGGATTATTATTAGTATAAGGTGCTACCTCCCTTCTTGGAGGATGTCCTTGACAATAATCCATGGTGCCCATGGTACTTTCAGGCATGCGAACATTATAAGGAGTCGAAGCAGAGGATTCTCCTTGATTCATGGCTTTTGCTGAGTCTGGAATACTAATACTATCTTCTTCTACTTTTTAGGCTATTATATTTCGTTCTTCATCGAAATAAAAGATCCAATTTTGTTCTAATTTATGGTGTTTCTTGTCAAAGGTTTCAAGTTCGACTAAATCATCGGTTGTGAGATAACTAGCGGCTTCAGAGGGCATGTATACATATTCATCTAAGTCTCCAAAAAAACATTGTCACTTCAGATGACTTATGCATTAAGTTGAAATGATCCGCATCATTACTGGCTAATTGGATTTTTCTTTGTTGTATCAGTCTTAAGTGTTTGGTTCCTATTTGTTTTAACATAGGCTTATTTTCTTATCTAAGCATCAGATTTAATGGTTCTATATCCTCCAAAATTTCTTCTTCTGTTGTCTGATAAATAGAAGATTGATATCTTGAGAATCTAACCGATAACTTATCATGTCTATCTTTGTAAATAATTGAGGATATTGGTTTGAGTGTTAAGTCAGGATTCTCAAGACTGATTGTCCATTCCAATCTTGCTAAAGTCTCAAAATTGAATTCTCTTGGTTTAAGAAAATGTATGTCTTTTGAAGTAAGAGCTTCTATCATGTGATTTTGAAATGGTTATGTATATGATTCATGGTTTTTCTTAGGAAAATGATATCCAATTGAATATTATCTCCTTGGAATTGCCCATAGCCTTTAGCTTGGACATGTATTTTAATATGTTTCACAAAATCTCTTATGGTGATATTAAGATTTGGACATAAGTAGGTAATGCCTAAATTAACATTCATGTTTACTTCAATAAGTCCTATTATGGCTTTTTCTTTGTCTGAGAGACGTGAATCATATAAGACAAGTAACACTTTTCCTCCTAATCTTGCTCTAGTAAGTCCTCTTAAGCCAAAAACTATCAATCCTAAATGTACATAATTGTGTTTGCGATTGAATAGTAATCTAGTTGATTCATCAGTCATTAAGTTAAGTCTTACTTCTCCCCCATCTGGGAGGTGGAGTGATTTATGTCTGTGATGTCTAAACACAGAAGTAGAAAAATTAAATATTCCTTGACTGTATAGTCGCCTAGGATTAAGAGCATTTAATTGCTCATTTGAAAAGATATTTAAATCTGGTTCAATGTCTATAAGTTCTTTTAACCGAAGATTAGAAGTATTAGAAAAACTATTTCTTCTTGTAAGCATAGTGTCTAACCAGGAAGAGGTGTTGGTTTCAGTTTGTCTCCTTATTGTTTGTGAGGAACCAGTAAATGGTTCAATTTGAGTTCTTGTTAGACTCATGGTAAGTTAAAAACTTATAAGTTTCTTGAGGTTTCTTGTGAAGAGGTTTTCCTAA